>CALNHX010006994.1:0-80258 GCA_940337035.1 Agriotes lineatus
TTCACCTGGTGAATGTCCTTGACCTAGCTGTTGTTGCGTAGGAGTTGACCTCGGGCTTCTCTAGTAAGTAGAATTCTGTAGGCTAATATAAACATTAACAAACTCTTTCGAGGGGAGCAATTTAGTAATTATACGGGCTTTGGAACTAGATATTACGAGACGCTATTGTCATATGTTAATTGCATGAACTTTGGTGAACTAATTATTTGCAAGACGATATTTAGGTTGCTTGCTAAGCAAGTTATTTACATCGACGGGCTCAGCGGTCTCTGAGTTGAGTCGTCGCCGGCCGACACGTCTTAATGATTTGTAAATTAACTTATTAACAAAATAGGGGTTTCTTTAATTACTTTACATTGACGGGCCTAGCGGTCTCTTAATAGAGTCGTCGCCGGCAAACACGTCTTAATGATTTAGCGAATTAACTTATTAACAACCAGGGGTTTCTTTAACTAATGGATCTAGGGGATACAAGTTAAGATAAGGGCAGAACAGCGGAGCGGCTCTCAAGCGAACTTCGTCCCGTACCAATTCTGCAGGATATGGGACAGGTTTCAGGTTGCAGTCGTGAAGGCGGCCTTCTCGTTGAAGAAGTCTTCGCCTATCGCCGACTACGGATCAGGTCAGGAAAATGAATCTAAGGTTTCTTTAAATAACTAGCCAGGACGGAACGGGATCGGGATCTAGGAGAGAAATGGATGCTGGTGAAGGTGTCGGTGGACAAGTGGATGAATGCCTTCAGGAGCGGTCGTGAAACTGCTTATAAGTGTTCGCCTTCGGGCTTCGTGCAGCGAACAACTTCCTCGGAGGGTTTAAGAGGGGGACCGGCGCAGAGATGTGCGTACGTGGAGCGGGGGATCCGTTGATGACGCGCCGTTATCGTTGGACGGGCGTTCCAGATCTACAGCCCCTGATAATCAAAAATCGCTGAGGGCGAACGCGCTAATTAATTTTAATTTAAAAACGCGTTCGCGCGGGGCGAAACGTTACAATGACAGCTTTTCTTATTTGGAAATGTTTTGTCTGATTGTGTAAGGTCGTTTTAGCATACTTTTCTTCCTAATCATATATTCTTATCTAACGTCTTCTGAAAGTTTCTAACAAGTTGCTTTTATAGCTGTAACTAAATAAAGTTTATTAATTGATTTTGACGCTACTGCGCAATTTAGTCCTTTGCTGAGAACTAATCTATCAGTGGCGTTTAATTCTTTAGAAGACATTAATTACAGTTTTAATTAGAAAAGTGTCTGTTGTGCCCCGAATGAAACGCTACCAGCAGAACATCAGGACACCAAGTTCTTCAAATAGAGAGTACATACAATTACTCGGTACAAACTTTATTTAATATATACTTTGTTGAAACTATACACACCAAGTGCACACTTGACGTTTTAAGTTATAATTTGACATTAACATATTTTTCTAAAAATCCTATAGCCCATGACTGAAATTACAAACATAAAAAATACATGTGTCCGACAGTGTCATTGTTTACTGTGTTTAGTTAATCTGTGTTTCTCTTGGGGGAGCTGCTGCTTTTTAAAAATGAGTGCGCTTTTTGCAGTGTACGTGTTTTGATGCAGCTAGTATGAATTGAATTGTACATATGATTGAAATTCTCTTCCTGTACATCCCTTTGAATTATCTGTTCCGGTTGGTGAGAGGTTACAAATAATACAGTACATACATATAAAGGTACTTGGGGCTGTTGACCTTATGTTAGCAACTAACACGCTTCACTTGAATATTTTTTACTTACTTAACTTGTAAAACTATAAAATAACTTCTGAAGTTGCATTATCTTGCAATATTGCACCAAAAATTTAATATTGCATTAGGTATAAAGTTTTACATAGGTGCGTAATTATTTACTATTGGAAAGGAAGTTTAATTTAAAATTATATATAATATAACACAGCTCTAAAGGTCTTGTAGACCCATGGCTTCAAATATTTTCACCACATTCTTCCATTTTATTCTGTCTCTAGTTTTCTCTTGCCACTCCTCCACTCCCAATTCTAACAGGTCTTCCTTCACTGCCGTCAGCCATCTTCTTTTCGGTCTTCCTCTTCTTTTTTTCCTCCCTCTCCTGCTGCCAGCACCTTTTTAGCGAATCTATTATCGGGCATTCTTAAAAAATGTCCCAGCCACCTTAATCTTTGTGCTTTTGCAGTTTGTGCAATATTTGTTTTTTTGTATAGCTCCATGATTTCTATATTTGTTCTTCTTCTCCATCCCAGACCTTCTATTTGTACTCCTCCGTATATAGTCACTTATAATACCATGAGTAGTCATAGTTATGTCGACTATTTTTGCGGTGGTGTCACGAATGTCCATTGCGATTTGGTACGATTAGGACGAGTCCTAATCCCAAGCGCAATGGACATGAGTAGTGATACCATCGCAAAAATAATCTACTTAACACGTTGACCGCCGTATAAGTAAAATTTTTTCGAATATCTGGGGCCACAACGTTTTTGCTTATAAGATACATGTACCAAATAAGGCCACGTTCCTAATAAGGCCAATGCCGTTTTTTGGCCAATGTACAAACCCAACCTTTAATTTGACTAACTCAGCTGAAAGGGCATCTGCAACAATAGTTCTGAGAGCAATTTGAACGTTCACTCTCAACTGCTAGATGGCGCACCCACTCTTTTATGTTTTGTTCGTTGGGTGTTATAAATATAACCTCACAAAAGTGGAGTGTAATGGAGTTTGTTTTTGTATTTCATCAGCCGCTTCCCTTATTAAATTGTTCCTTAATAGCTGCAGAATTAACCAGGTATGTTAATCTGATTCAATTTTGTTTCTTTTTGGTGTTAAAAACATTCTTATGCGAAGGTGCTTTGTTCCGAATAAGGCCACATGATAATTGTATGGGTGGCCTTATTTGGAGCAGGTACATTTTTTTAAATAGATTCCGTATTTCTTGCAGAAAAATTATGGCAAAACGAGCTCAGTGGACTGAAGATGACATGCGAAGAGAATAAATATTTGTTTCCCTCTATTTATACAACATACTTTTAATTTTACAGCTGTGGCCTGATTATGAACACCCTGTGCCTAATAAGGCCACTGAACACTATATTGATTTTTTTGGCTGAAAATAATATTGTATGTCCTTAGGGCTAAGATAAAAAATAAAACATATCCTAAACGGTATAGCTCTAAGGTAAAGCAAGTCTCGATTCTCCATTTTGAAAATTGAATGAGAAAAGAAATATCAAACCCTTAAGGTGGCCTTATTTGGTACATGTACAGTCGTGTGCAAATAAATCTGGGACAGTGTTTTTTTCACATGCAGATTCAGTTAAGAATTGAAGAATATCTCCATGGATTTCCTGCTATCAGATAGAGTTACATTAAACTTTAACAGGTACTGAAACCCGTAACTCTCTCTGATAAGAGGAAATCCATGGAAATATTCTTCAAATTCTTAACTGAATCTGCATGTGAAAAAAACACTGTCCGAGATTTATTTGCACACGACTGTACCTTACATGTCAAAAATGTTATAAATAGGGTATAAAATGTCTTAAATTTAGTCTAGAGCCGGGCCAACACATAGGTTTTGTTTCCCAGGCCATACTCCTTAATCTCTCATAAGAATACGACTATAATGCAGCGCAAATGTGAGCTGCGTGGCCTAGAGTGAAAGTAACATGCGAAACACATGTGAGTGGCGTGGCCCATATATTAAGGAGCCATGCGATGCACTCGTGCTTCACATGGCGGTCAACGTGTTAACTTTGACTAAGAATGGTATTCGAGGGACTATTTAATGAACCAAACTACTTTTTCAAATTAGTTTTCAGTAAATCTATCAAAAAGCTACGCAATTTCTATAGTAACGGAACACTAATATTGACTTTTTCTAATAAAAATTGCATTTGTTAAAAATAGTCACTTGAATACCTTCTAGGAAGATATATGCACTGATATTTTTTTGATTGGTCAAGAAACGTCAGAATTCTGGATTTTCATTGGTCACTTTTTGACAGATGACAGGTGAATTGAATAGTCCTCAATATTTTTCTTTCCCATATATCCAGACTAGTTGTCACTTGCTTATTTAAAATCCAGGTTTCGCACCCATATAGCACTGTCGGTCGTATTATCGTATCCTTAATTTTGCTGTTCTGGATAGGTGTTTTGATTTTATTAATTCTGTTAGTGCTCCTACCGAACTGCTACCTCTTATTTATTTCTATCTTTTCTTTGCAGTTATTAGTTAGTATCACTCCCAAATAATCAAATTGTGCTACTTTCTCGAAAATGTACTTCTTGTTGTTTACTGCCCTCAGCTTAGTCTGTTTTATTTCTTGTGTGATTGCTGTTTTCATTTCCATATATTTTGACTTTTCATTTATCAATAAACCGTACTCTCTTGCTTTGCTCTCTAATTTCCTAAACATTATTTCCAACTCGTTCTTTCCTCTCGTCATCAGCACTACGTCAACGGCGTAGGCTATACACTGTGGTCTGTTGTTGTTAATTAGACCATTTCTTTGTATGTCACTTTCCCTGATTATTACTTCCAAGGTCAAATTAAAGAGCGTTGTCGACAGCGGGTCTCTCTGCCTTAATCCTCCTGTCACCTCAAAATTGATAAACTTCCTTCTGTAACTACTTTGTTGGTAGTTTTCCGTAATGTCATTTTAACTAATTTAATTTGCTTAAATTCTCATGCACTTTTAGTTTCCTCAGGGCTTTGTAGAGTTTATTTCTTATTACAGAGTCATATGCCTTCTTGAAATCGATAAACAGAAGATGCAGTCCTAGATTCTGTTCATATGTGTTCTGTAGGATTTGCTTCATTAGGAAAACTTGGTCTATCGTTGATCGCCCTGTTCTGAAACCTCGCTGGTATTCGCCTAGATCCTCTTCTTGTATTTTGCATAATCTGTTTCTTATTATTCTTGTTACTATCTTGTAAACTACATCTAGTAGAGCAATCCCGCGGTAATTATCGCATTCTGTTTTATCGCCTTTCTTATGTATGCGACACAACACTGCCGTACGCCAGACGTTGGGCATTTCCTCTTCTTGCCATATCCTTTGTATCAATTGGGCAATTCTTTTCTGGAGGCTTTCTCCACCTTCTTCCAGAATTTCTGCAGGAATTCCATTTTCACCAAGGCTTTTATTATTTTTTAATTTTCTATTTCCATTATTTCTTCTTCAGTTGGGTCATCAACTAATGACTGCGTTTGTAGTCGTACCTGTTCATCATTTTCTTCTTCTTCTTCCTTGTTTAGTTCTTCCTCTGTTTCCTGGTTTTTCTTCTTTATTTCCTACCAGTAAGCCCTCTTTATTTCTACAGTATTGTGTTGTTCCTGTACCCGTTTTTTTACATTGCTGTAGTTCTTCGTAAAAATTCCTGATCTCTTTGTTGACATAATATTCTTCTGTTTTTTGTAATTTCTTCTCCATGTATTCTCTTTTCTTTTTCTGGCATACTTGTTGTGCTGCTTTCTGCATCTTGTCAAAGCTGTTCTTGTTTTCTAAAGTGTTCATTTTTAGCATCTTTATTCTTGCTTCATTCCTTTGTTTTAAGGCATTTCTACAGTCATCATCGTACTACCCAGTGTCCTCTCTATTTGTAATTTTCCCTAAACATCTTTCAGTCACTTCCCTTACAATCCCTTCACATCTTGTCCAGTTTTCTTGTATATTTTGTACCTGTGGCTTCGATTTCAGTTTTGCTGCCAGTTCGTTGTTGAAAATTGTCTTAACTGTTGTTTTTTGTAGTTCATTTATATTATATTTCTTCCTGCGTCTTCTTTTTTCTTTGGGCATTTCTTGTTTTACCTTTGCTATTATTTAAAATTACCTACTTATAAATTTGACAATGTAAAAATAGAAACATTTTGCAAAAATTGCAAGTTGCGTGCCAGGTCATGCAGATAGCCAATGGGGTATTGCGAGTTGGGTGCCAACTGTATGGGAGTTGAGTGCCGGAAGTTTGGTGTCATTAAGCAGGTGTAATTAAGAAAACCCATATCGGTAAGATGGGATCAGCCAGATTGCCCTCGACTGATTTGTGCTCTTACCTAACATCTACCAGCTTGCGCCCTGTGATTTATGAAATGTAAACCTACCCTCTTATCTTCAATCTACCGATTTGCGCTCTCTTGTATTATAATCCAAAAGAAATATGAATTATTACAAAAAGGTATTTGAATGCAAAGTCAATGACCACGTAATATTTAAAGTTTAGATAGTATTTATATTTCTATGAACACAATTTTAAGCCTCCATAATTATTACGGTAATTAATAACATTTCATGAATGTAAAATAATATCTAAAAATGTTCCATAATATGCTGATTTGTGATTTCATCTCTGTACAATATTGCAATGGATGTGACAATTTTATTAAAAACTCTATTGAAATCGTATTAGCTTTGCAGTAAACAAATATAATCAGAGTAGGCTTTGCATTGTTATGACAACAATAAAATCTGTACACAGGGTAATTGAAAATAGGAAGCCAAACTTGGTAGCTGTTCTGTTTGGCTTCCCCAATTTAAACTTAAATTATCAATACATAAATACCACAGTTTTCATTAAAGGTTGTAGAATTTATTGCGAGCGTCTTGTGTAAACTGTAGAAGTTTTGATGGTGATGGTAGTGCTTCCGTCCAGGTAAAAAAGTGCTTCGAAGTTGGGCGAACAGTAGTTGAAATTTCAGAAGAAAGTTTTTGAACGAGCAGGCAGAGTAATTGAAACGCGAGGCGAGTGTGAACGAGGCAGCGGGTTGTCGTGGAGCAGTTTGGAGCTCCAGGACGGGGAAAAACACTGTGTAGTGCAGAGTAGCAGCTGAAAAAGTTTCAGAGGCAACCAAGTGAGGTGTGTGGGTCATTACAGCCATAGTCACCAGTGCAGGGGCCTACAGGGACATGGTATTTACTGCGCGGTTCTTTAGAGCCCTATTATCCATCACAGGAGCAGCATAATAGGTCAGGAAAGTGATTCTAGAAAGCATTATTCTTAAAATTATGAAGTGTTGTCTATTTTATATCAACTTCCGGCAAGAGTGTCCCTTAAGTGTTTTGTTTTGTGGCGTTTAATTACTTACGCTTTTGTTGTCGCCTAGGAAACTGTTTATTGAAGCAAAGCGAATTTGTTTAGTACAATTTGTTAGGTTGGAACACCATATTTTCTGCATGAGTTCCCATTCGCTATAATTACCGCATAGAAACGATCCCAGTAGTTAAAAATGCGTATTATTCAAAGCTTTTAGTTTTTTTAAATAATAAAAGAACCCAAATATTGAATTTGATAGCAAATGTATTTTAATTAGTTCCTACAATTTAATAATACTTGCTAGAATGTAGAAACCCGACCCATTTTATTCCTCTTTGAGATTTGTAAACTCATTTATTATAATATCCAAATAAGTATAACAGATCATATCATAACATAACAATATACCGGGTGTCCACTTTCAAACTGGAATATAGGAAACACTGTTTTTAAGAGTTTCATGGATTGCTCCTCGCCAATTCAACCTACAGAAAATGTTTAGGTATTAATAAAGAATATACAATACAAAGTTTATGACTAATCAGACACCACGATTGTTGCATAAGATATAACATTGTTGAATTATCCTAGCGCTGCTCAATTTCCATATAAACAATTTGATTGCATAACTCCTATTTTACCAATGCTTCTTTGCACATATAATATAAATACAAAATATGAGCATAACACTTAACATTTTTATGTAATGCCTTATTCTTGGACCAACGACCTCGCTCTGAGGTTATCATCCTAATATTTTTCTCTAGTATGTGTCTCCATATGTTTAGCTAAATGACTTTTCTGAGTCGTTTTATACTCACAATTTACACATGAAAAGGGTTTTTCTCCTGTGTGCACCATCACATGTTTAACTACATCAGCTTTTCTTGCTGCTTTATACTCGCAAAATAAACATGAATAAGGTTTTTCTCCTGTATGTAACCTCATATGTTGAACTAAATGACTTTTTTGAGCTGTTCTATACTCGCAAATTGCACATAAATAAGGTTTTTCTCCTCTGTGCATTTTTACATGTTTAACTAAATCACCTTTTCTTACTCCTTTATACTCACAAATTGAACATGAATAAGGTTTTTCTCCTGTGTGTAACTTCATATGTTGAACTAAATGACTTTTCTGAGTTGTCCTATGCTCACAAATTAAACATGAATAAGGTTTTTCTCCTGTATGTATATTCAGATGTTTAACTAAATTATTTTTCTCAGTTGCTTTATACCCGCAAATAGAACAAGAATAAGGTTTTTCTCCTGTATGTATCCTTATATGTTTAACTATATCACCTTTTCGTGCTGCTTTATATTTGCAAATTGAACATGAATACGGTTTTTCTCCTGTGTGTAACTTCATATGTTGAACTAAATTACCTTCCCGAGCTGTTTTATACTTGCAAATTGAACATGAATAAGGTTTTTCTCCTGTATGTATCATCATATGTTGAACTAAAGCACTTTTCTGAGCTGTTTTGTACTTGCAAATTGAACATGTATAAGGTTTCTCTCCTGTATGTATCTTCATATGTTGAACTAAATGACTTTTCTGAGCTGTTTTATACCCGCAAATTATACAGGAATAAGGTTTTTCTCCTGAATGCATCTTCACATGTTGAACTAAATTACTTTTCTGAGCTGTTTTATATTCACAAATTAAACATGAATAAAGTTTTTCTCCAGTATGTATCTTCATATGGCGAGCTAAATGACTTTTCTCGGCTGTTTTATATTCGCAAATTACACATGAATATTTTTCTCCAGTATGTGTTTTCGTATGTCGAGATAAATTTCTTTTCTCGGTTGTTTTATATTCGCAAATTACACACGAATAAGGTTTTGCTCCGGTATGTATCTTCATTCTCATATGTTTAACGAACTCAAGGTTTACTACAGCTTTACTTTTGCAAACAGAACCCAAACTCTGGTATTCCGCTTCATTTTCACACTTCTTACAAGCTAACTGTTCTAAAATGCTTCCATTTGCTGCACATGTTCCAAGTAGTTGATCTTTTATGTCGAGTTCCTCCTGTTTGAAAGTCAATTCCTGATAAGCCGTGTTGTCGATAGTTCCCTCGATGATCTCTTGTTGCACATGTAAGTTGGCGACTACTTTATTTTCTTCAACTTGTCGTTCACCTAAGGTGGTGGATATTGCACTATACAAATTATTGTCAAGTAATTCCTGCTTCACGTTCATTGTGGTTCTGAAAACAAAATTCACACTAAAATTTATCTAGGTTACGTTGCATGTGTCTATTTATAAATATATTTTGTTTATATGTTTATCTACTTACTTTGAATAACATGAAATTCAAAGAAGCAACTAATACAAAGACAGTGTAATAATAAAAATGACGTGATCAACACAAACCACCATTATCCAGTCAAGATGGTCTACTTACATCAAATACGTTCAGAACGTATTTGCTTACATCTACATCAATTGAAATTGAAATCAACTACTCTTATACAGTGTGTCCAAGAAAAGGAGGGCCAGTATGGGGATCTCGGTAATTGTAAGAGATACAAATTTGGTTAAATGGGAAGAAAGTTGCGCAACTAAAGGACAAACAAAATGACGTCTAGAAATTCTTGATATGATTTTTCGTTTTTCAATTATCTCAAAAAACCGAATTTTTTGATTTTCTATTTAATTTTTTCTGACGTTAATATTAAATTTAGAGCGAAACTGATTAAACTTCTTTATAAAAACATTCAGTGGATTTAATGATTACGTTATCAAATTTTTTATCCGACGTTTCATCTCCGAGAAACCATAATCAACTTCATTTTTTTAAATATGGTCCTGGTTTTTTGATGCCACATTTGTGAACACCTTTTTATTCTGAATTCAACAATGTACCACATATTATGGTTTAATTACGTTTGGAGCTTTTTTTGATCATCATCATACAATTTTTAAGATACGGACCTGCATTTCTCATAATTTTGTAAAAATAACTTCATACATTAAGTTAGGCGTTTTTAGATGCCGTTGAAATATTGAAATGCACATCATAATGTCATAATTCTGATACATTAATTTAATAACCAACCAATAACTATTAACAATAAACATAAATAAATGAACAAAAGATAGACAAAAAGAATAACAAAACGAACATTGAAACAGTTTAATAAGTATTAAATTTACAGAAGGTATTCAAAAAGGTTGCCATCATTCTCTAAACATAAATAACATTTTCTAACTGTAGAATCTAAAACGTTATTCACAAGTTAAATTTTCAATTCCCCAGACAGTGCTTAGACAAAATAATTTATTTTATATTGGGTTCCATAGGACCAATTATGGTAAAAACTCTTTTTTGGATAGATCTCTAGATTTTTTAAATAGTGAAGAAAGGTTGGATGTATTTAATAGTTCATTTAGATGCTTTAAGAGCTCCTTATTGAAATTACTTTAGTGTGGTTTTGCTAGTATACACTTTTTGCTACAAGAAGGATGTAGTTTATGATGAAGTATTATATACCTTTAATTTTTAAGTGTAGATATAGCCTGTATGTATAATGTTTTTTTATTTTTGTAATGGGAATTTCCCGTTTAAAGAAATAAATAAATAAATTATTCAGCAATACTGGCGTTATACATTGAATGGCTTCAAGAACCAATCTTCTAAGTTCTTCTTCTGTTTCAAAGTTTCAAAACTTTGAATACCTATTACATTGTTTCGATGCTCGTTTTGTTATTCTTTCTGTATGTCTTTTGTTCATTTATTGTTATTGGTTGGTTATTAAATTAATGTATCAGAATTATGATATTATGATGTGCATTTCAATATTTTAACGGCATCTAAAAACGCATAACTTAATGTATGAACTTATTTTTTACAAAATTATGAGAAATGCAGGTCCGTATCTTAAAAATTTTCTGATTATGATAAAAAGAAGCTCGAAACGTAATTAAACCAAAATATATGGTACATTGTTGAATTCAGAATAAAAAGAGCTTCACAAATTGTCCATAAAAAAACCAGGACTTTATTTAAAAAAATGAAGTTGATGATGGTTTCTCGAAAACAAAACGTCACATAAAACTTTTAATACCGTAATCATTAAGTGCACTAAAAGTTGCTACAAAGAAGTGTAATTGGTTTCTCTTTATCTTTAATAATAACGCCAGAAAAAAATAAAATATAAAATCCAAAAATTCGGTTTTTTGAGATAATTCAAAAACGAAAAATCATGTCAAGGATTTCTAGGCGGCATTTTGTTACTCCTTTAATAGCGCAACTTTCTTCCCATTTAACCAAATTTGTATCTCTTACAATTACCGATATTCCCATACTGGCCCTCCTTATCTTGGACACACTGTATATAGGGTGTCCCACAACAGAATATTCATACACTGTCCCATATACATTACAAAAGCACTTGTTTTAACCGACGAGACGGTTTTTGATATCATTTTGTGAAAAAATTCTACAAACACATATTGTCAACTATTTGTGTGAGAATTGGTAAAATAATTACTTTTACATTTCAATGTTAACACTACAATGTATGATACACAGAGAGACAATACATTTTTTGGAAAAGCGGCCGTGGATTGCCTTAATGTGTAATCCAGCTGTTGCTATTTTATCGTAATATTTGGACATTTTTGTCAGAATTCGTTAATGCAAACTTGACCCTCGTTCCAAATAAATGATTCAATATAAAAAATCATTGTGTTATTTTGAGAAAGTCATATTAATATATACACACCTTAATCTGACATGGGTCAAACCAAATACGTTCAACTAACAATACCGGTCACTCCTCCTTAAATCAAGTGACAAGTATGACAGCGCCCTCATGCGGCAAAAGGTGATCACTGAGCTTCAAGTTTCATCTTCTCGTATCGTAATTAATTACATTGTAATAAAGAAACATGTCTGGAAAAATATGTGCTATGATCGGTTGCTCGAACTATGGAATGATAAACGTAAAGCACGGTCGAAGCGAATAGATATGCTTACATAACTGGGTGGGTATGTAGTAAATTGTGTCAAGTGTGCATACCCAAAATGACTACTAACGATGATCCAGGTAATATTGAACTACTTCACATTTCTATGAAAAAGTACGATAATGCTGCTTTCCTTTTTCCAAAAACCTGTGCCCTTGAAACAAGCAGTCGAATAGTACAGGTATTTGACACGCATTTTAAGGATACTCTGCTAGCAACTAAAGTAAACATTAAATCAATTTTGCGCAATAAAATAGTGTTGCCTTTAGATTGCCCCTTATGCAGCGATTGTCAAAAAGTATTTCTAGAAAATTTTTTGAATGTGTTGATAAATTGTTTTATCAAGAAATACAATTGAGAATTTGGATGACCATTTACCAAACAAAAGAAACGTAAAAGCGAAAAAGATTTTACACGAATAAATTTGTAATGTGCTCATCAAAGTTCCATAGTAAAGGGTATTACAATGTATATGAATGATTTTGTGCAATAGTTGTTAAATATTGTTAATAAACATACTGAAAACTTTATTATTTGTTGTACTAATTTTTAATCCTAATGTCATCATCCCTCTTAAAAGCTTAATAGCTTTTCTTTTCAATGTTGAAGCCTAAACGCAATCAATTATTTGCACAGTATTAAAATTTTTTGCAATGTTACATTTTCGAAAATTGAATGTTAAACTAGACAATTACCCGATTTTTTTAAAACCCGTTCCTTGTCGAATCGCTACATATAAATAATTAATTGAACAACAATTTCACTATATTTTGTTTCTTTATACTGAACAAGAAGAAGTAAAATATCTATCTACTCAGATTGCAACACTATATTGTACATTCTGTATTAAATACTTTGCATTTATTATTTATATTCAGTTCATGAATGCATTTAATACTAATCTGAATGTCTACTGTACAAATTCAATTATTATACTTTCGCTCAGAATAATCTACTTTGCAAATATTGATTAAAATACTGTGCATTTAATTACAAGTCATATTTCAAACTACCGCCACGTTTCCACCTTTCTACGCTTGGCGGCGCTGGTGCAGTTGTCCCAAATGAAAATAGTGCATTAGACATAGAAGTGACCGGTATTGTTAGTTGAACTTATTTGGTCAAACTGACAAATGAATTTATTGTATGTCAACTAATGTTTTTAACACATTTATTGCCAGATCCTCGAAAAATGTGATGGTTTAATGCTCACAACAATTCTGATTGCATAACTAAGACACGAACATGAAAGAAAAGTTCAAATAGGCCCAGAATTGATATTTTGTTTATTGCAACATTAAAGTAATTATAATACACTAATAAATGCACAAGTTATAATTAGCAGTAACAATAATTTGATTGACACAGGTTCGCATTAGATAAATAGTACTGAAGGAGTTATGTTTAACTTAATTTTCATTAATTGTGCTCGTTATGGCAAATGATCTTAATTTATATGCACTGACAGACTTAATATTGTAAAGTCCAGACAATAATGTGAATTCACATTGATACAGAGATGTTTGAGACGTTACGAAAGGTATTTACAGCGTTAGTGTTAAAATTACGAGTCCAACAAACGATAACGCAGCTGAAAGGTAACGAAGTTGGTGTAATATAGCATAGCATGCAAAAAGCATAAAAAGGCAAACTACGTTTGAACAAAAGCAATAGTTCAGTGCTAATAAAACTGGTAAAGAACAGTGCTATTAAAACTAAAGCGATTAAAAGCAGGTTATAAAGTGCTATGAATTGACAATTATTGAAAACAGCATAGTTTATAAATAACATTGTATCGAAACTAACTTCAAAACAGTTGTAATTAATTGCTAAGACACTTGATCTTCATTTGTTATTATTGTCAACCGAAGCCATTAAAAAGAATAGCTGTGTGCAGAATTGGCTCCCTAAAATTGTATTACTCTCAATATAAAAAGTATTTGTGTGAGTCCAAAAGCTGTTTTTATTTATTTATCAGTCCGCAGAGTGTCTTTGTGTGAAGATTAATCCTGTTATTGAATCCCAGTGAAGAGGGAATTGCGCTGCAAAGTTTGTCCAAATGGTCCGACATCGAAGCAAGTTTTCGACCACGTTCGAAGCAGCAGCCGGCTGAAATTTATGTGCTACGTGTGGAAGAAACCTTTCTTGAGCCCTAGGTGCAGAAAGCAGTAGCAGAAACTTTTTAGAAGATTAATTTGAGCCGTGTCGTCCTTTAATTATGTGAACCAACAACGAAGCCCCTTGTTCAAGGTAAATTTTAACAGGAAAGCAGTTGCGAGGGTCCATCGGCTTTGGGCAGCATCACGAATCGACATTTTACGAGGTCCAAAGAAAGTTGTTCAGCCCCAGGGTCCTTGCAGAAGATTTATATTGCAATAGCGTCCCTTGATTTTGTTGGGTGGCGTTAGATTTGGACACCAGAACAAGAAGTTGAAACAGTTGTCAACTCCGCGTGCCTTCTGTCGTCAGGAAAACAAAGGTTAGCCGTATTACTTCATTATTATTTTAACTGCTATTTACCTAACGAGAAAATTGGTGGCTTGTTGGAGTATTTTGAATTCAATTACTCTAATTTTGAGCGATCATTCATCTGTGTTATAGCCGTCAATTTATAGGTTAACTGTCAGATCTGAATTTTTGGATGTTTTCCATACTCGTGCAACAATTATACTCCATAGTAATTGTTATACTGGGTGTTACAACCTAACCCTTTGATAAGAGTTTCTCATGTTAAACCGGGGCGTTATTTTTAAATTTGATTGCCAATAAATAAAATAGATATAGCAATAAACCATTTAGTTTGCTAGCAAATTGTAGCCTGTCTGGTTATTTTAAATTAATTTAGTCTGAATAAAATGTTTGCTACAAAATGCCGGGGTGAAACCGGCTTCCAGGTAGCTCAGAAAAAGCCAAAGTACACTTATTAATCTCAAGCTTATTACCCAGGAAAAGAAAAGAGAATAACTTTTCTAAGCATATAATAAGTTTTAACTATATACAAGTCAAATTAAATTGTATCCAAAATCGGAAAATAAATTACAATAATGTTTATAACTCGAATCGTTCCCTTCTGGTGGTGGGTCTCGCTCGCTTGAATTCGGGCCCCTGACAGCTATTTACGTACCAGATTATATAGCGACTAGATTCCTTGACTCGTAGGCGGATCGACTATGTTGAAAACTGCAACGTCAAATGATTAGTTGAACCACCTTTGACAGCGGATCTCTACTCTGAACTTTTAAACGTGCGAAAGTGCAGGCAAACTACTATCAGAGAACGTGCATAATCTTGTATTATCAGCGTTACAGCGATCTACAGATGTGTGAAATGTGGCGACCTAGTGGGCAGCAGGGCCAAGGATATCAGTTTTCCGCCTCCGGAATCGTGCAGCTCTGGGTAAGTTGTATTGTAATTTAATTTAAACTCGGGCCTTGTAGTCGGCGACTTGCCGGGAAATTGTGAATTTTGGGCCCCGACTTGGCGTTGAAATGCGACGTGAAGTGCCCCGAACATAGGCTTTGTAAAATTATTGAGGCAGCCTCGGCTGGACGCCGTATATTCGTTGCGGCCACCTACAGGGTGGATTTTATTAGGTGAACTTCGGGCCGCTCTCGCGTTACGTCCGACAGGCCGCACTTAGTAGTTTAAAAAATCCGACTATTTTGGTATTTTGGCTAGTGAGAATTAGTTTCTCGGATCCAAAGTGTTCGCCGAGTAGCAGAGACCTGGAGAATTATTTGAGGTGGTTTGGTCGGTGAAATTAGTGGTTATTTAAGGCAAGATTCTCCCCGGATTAGTCACAACGGAACCCTCCTAGCTAGAATGAACAAGGAGTAATTTTGACAGGTTTCCCTCCGGATAGTTCACAATGGAACCCTCCTGGCGAGAATAAACAAGGGGTAGTTTTGACAGGTTTCCCTACGGATAGCTTTACAACGGAACCCTCCTGGCGAGAATAGGTGAAAGAGAAGGAACAGGTAAGATTCTCAGGAAATTCTGTCTTGAAATGGCTCCAGTTTCTCTTTATATAGCCCGGGCCAGCGTACTCGACGGACGAGAATGTGGCATTGGCTGCGCGGAGGAATCCCTGCGTCTGCACGCGATGCCGTCGCTTATCGCCTCCCAAGCGGACCGAAGATGTAGCGCTCCGATTTACAACGTGAATTACACCTGAGAGAACGCGCGAATTAATATTTAATTATAAAATCGCGTTCGCGCTGGGCGAAACGTTACAACTTTACGACGAGAACACAGTTTGTTACAACAAGAATTCAAAATTACGACAATAAACGGTTTGATACACGATAAAACGGCATACATCGGGAAAACACACGAATCAGTTGCCGCAACTATACTACGAAATACTATAACAATGATTGTCGACTAAATTTCAGTGTGAGGGAGGGTTTATTACGATATTATTAATCAGGGCAACTATCTGTAAATCTAACTTAAGATGTTAAACGCCATAGACGTCACTATTTTTTCAAATCGGAAATGCAAGGCAACTCACTAAAAGTGGAAATGTGAACCTACCTTTAGAGGTGTCTGCAATTCTCGTTGCCATTCCGCGTACAGCCTTCGTAAACTTACTTTTCATTAATTTCTTCTACTTCCTGAACCCCTTACAAAGAAACAGACACACAAAATACAAACTTCTCATGCAACATAATATGTATAAACTAATAACTCACGACAAATTTAAAATGAAATGTATTTGACTAACATTAAATCAAATGAAAAGGGTTAGTAGTAATAATCACTTAACATTAAAGCAATATGATTTAAACAAGGTACACCCGCTATGGTGAACAGACAACACACCTCCTGAAAGTCCACTTTCCAGAAGACGGCGCCATCCAATTAGCACCCATAGCTGAACAGGAACAAGTTCCTATAGAGAACTGGCTGTTCGCTGAGGGGATTAGAACCGAAGGTGCAGTCACATGAGCAGTACGGGAGTTCGATCCCTTTAAGTCACCGGTGCCAGATGGGATCTTTCCAGCAAAGCTTCAGAAAGGCCTGGATATCCTTCCTCCAAGTATAGTAAGGGTTTATAGGGCCAGCGTAGCAATGGGATGGGTCCCAGAACAGTGGAAGGAGGCCAGAGTAGTCTTTAGTCCCAAGACGGGAAGGGAGGACTATACAACTGCTAAATAATTTAAGCCCATTAATCTTACATCCTTTCTTTTAAAGACCTTGGAAAGGATTATTGGTATGCATCTGGGAGATAAACCCCAAGATTCTGCACTGGCTCTACGCATTGGTAGTAAGGCCAAGAGTTCAATATGGCACAGTAGTCGGAAGGCCTAGTGTAAAGCGCTCCAGTACTTCCGTAAGATTGG
This sequence comes from Agriotes lineatus, assembly GCA_940337035.1. Lineage (NCBI taxonomy): Eukaryota > Metazoa > Arthropoda > Insecta > Coleoptera > Elateridae > Agriotes > Agriotes lineatus. The sequence goes on from CALNHX010006994.1 coordinate 17,359, forward strand.
CAAAGGTCCAACGACTAGCCTGCCTTGGGATTACAGGGGCAATGAGAACAACCCCAACGGCCGCACTTGAGGTAATATTGGGACTCCCGGGCCTCGACACTTGGATAAAGAGAGAGGAAATGACTACCCACCTCAGAATGCTGAATACGGGGCTATGGAATGACCAGAGAGTTCGCACGGGCCATGCTAGGATCGCCGACATGGCTGCTAGAGAAATACCTCTATCAGCCTACAAGGTAACCGAAGCAGAAGACCGGCTAAGGTTAGAAAAAGGATATTCTCTCACTATCCCAACAAGGGAACAGTGGGAGCAACAAAGGGTTAAGCTCCAGTCGAATGCCTTGATATGCTACACGGATGGTTCTCGAGTGGCGGAAAGGCAATCCTCTGGAGCAGGAATTTATATCCATTTTTAATACAATTAAAACAGAACGCTTTAGCTATTCTGAATGCAGGAATGTAAATGAAATTGATAGGGCATGCAAGGCTATCCACATATTTTTATAATCAACATTGCGCAAAACTGCAGAAAATTTGGAGCTTGCATATGCCATAGGCAGGACAGTATCAAATTAAAATTTTAATTTTAATAACAATGTTGGTTTGAATAATAATAGCATAAAAATATGAATAACTTATTTGGTTCACCACGGTATTCCAAGCAGAAGTTTATGCCATTCTATCGGTGGCAACAAGGAACGAGATCAGGACATCCCCAGAGCAAAAAATTTATATTTGTCCTGATAGCCACTAAAAGCAATCTTCTCGGCCAGGACAAGGTCAGCTCTTTAGCTGAATTGGCAAGAGAAAAGGACACACAGGTATCCAAGGCAACAAGAAGGCGGACGAACTAGCCAAACTCGGAGCCGGGGAAAATTATTTTGGACCGGAACCCCTTCTGGGTATAACAAGGCAGCAGGGCTCAGCAGCCCTAACCGAGTAGGCCTACAAGACCAGCGAGGAAAAGTGGAAAGGATGCAGGGACTGTCGTCAGACAAAGTACCACATAGCAGAATTTGATTCAAAGAAATCGCTCTGGCTAATGGGAAGGAGCCGAAGAACCACAAATCTTTTGATAGGGATCTTGAAAGGCCACTATAAATTAAAGAGACACCTAGCACTGATAGGAGTAGAGGAAGATCCCATTTGCCCAAGATGGGGGAGGGATGAGGAAACGTCCTTTTACTACTTAGGAGAATGCGAGGCGTACCAGGGACTGAGGTATATAACCTTTTGAGCACCTACGCTGCGAATGGAAGAGTTGAACTCCCTATCCTGAGCCGATATTCTAATCTTCATTAGAAAATCAGGAAGGTTTAAGCAGGGAGAAGATCCCATCGAAGATGAAGATAATGATGGTTGAGGGGATGACATCGGGTTGGAAAAAAGGGCCTATGGTGGCCTATTTGCTAGACTTCGGTCTCCACACAACTACTACTACTAGCCACGCTCTTACTAAATATAGGTCACGCGTACCAATTCTAAGTATAGCTACAGCAACGATCAAAATAGATCACTCAAAGTATATGAGGCGGAAAAATGCGAAAATACAAAAATTGTCCTTACAGACCTAGACCAAAACACATGATTTTTTAATTCGAATAATCTCGTATTCGAAACAAGGTTTAAGAAATGTTGAAGTTTGTAGTAATGCATTTGGCAAACATTTCCTAATTATTAAGATCAAATGGCAACAGCTGATTACACTTTATGACAATCCACAGCCGCTTTGTCAAATTTTTTAATGGTCATTGTATATCATACCGTGCAGTGTTAACACAGAAAAGCAAAAGTAATTATGTTACCAATTTTAAAACAAATAGTTGAAAAGATGTGCTTATCGAATTGTTTTCACATAAAATGGTACCAAAAACGATCCGCACAGTTAAAATAGTGTTTATGTAGTGTAGATATGTTACATACCGTGGTTTGTCATACTTCTGAACATAGGCAATTTACATGGCTTATCATGGTTATGCATATTTGTGCTCCCCATTTTTATGGTAAAAAATGGTAGTGCTACTAAATTAAAAGAGAATAATTTTCCGCGTCGTTTAGTATTAAAAACTTATTGGATAATGTTAATTGTGCATAAAAATATTAATTTTAAAATTTAGATATTCCCCTCACTTAAATTTGGTAATATCTAAATCTTAAAATTAATAGTTTTAAGCACAGTTAACATTATCCAATAAGTTTTTAATACTAAACGACGCGGAAAATTATTCTCTTTAATTTAGTACCACTACCATTTTTTTTTTCATGCAAATGGTGAGCAAGATTATACATAACCATGACAAGTTCTGTAAATTGCCTATAAACCGTTCAATAGTTATTTTCCCGGTAGGTAGACATGGAATTTTGTTTTTATGTTTAATAAAATTAAAACTCCCTAGAATCTCTTTCTGATACTTTGTCAGATTCAGTTATATTGTTATATACAGGAGGCTCACGAAAGTGTCTAATTTGACATTTTGAGGTTAAACGTGCTTTGTTGCCAGTGCTTTCATACTTTGTTTGCCACTAGGCATAATATTTATGGACATCGGCGTCATGGATACCTATCTGTCAACAAATTGTATTACTAAAGCAAATATGCCGAAAGTCATTAAAGGTGACGCAAAACTACAAATTACAAAGGCCTACGGGCATTATAAAGCCGACAGGCCAGACCTCAGTGAAACTGAAATTTTTGCCTGGCTTAGTGACATTTGGGGCGTAAGTATTTATGCATAAAACTTAACTGTTGGTTTAATTTTGGGTTTTGTACTGTTTTAGGTATTTGAAAGAACTATTAGAAATATCATTGGGAGGGACAATTTTGAAATTAAACCTTTTGGCCCACGACCTAAAACTGATGCATACTATAAAAATTTTGCATTTCGGTAATATTTGCAACGACTTATAAGACTGCAATTGCACCCACAGCTACGTATGCATATGAAACATGGACGATGAATGTGGCAGATCAAGACATGATAAGTAGGTGGGAGAGAAAAATGCTGTGAAAAATATTTGGAGGGACTCGGACTGAGGATGGCTGGAGAAGACTTACAAGAGATACAAGAGAGTATGTGGAGCCAAGTATAGTAGACTTTATTAAAGCTCAAAGGTTAAGATGGTTTGGGCATATATGGAGAATGCCAGATGGAAGAGCTACCAAGATAGTATTGGAAGGCAGAGCGCAAGAAACTAGAAGAAGAGGGCGACCAAGGAATATGTGGAAGGAGGCAGTAATGGAAGACATAGCAAGGAAAGGAATAGAAGATTGAAGAAATAAAATCACGAATAAGGGACAATGGAGACAGACTGTTATGCAATGGGCCTAAAGTGGCTTGTAAAAGCTTTATTTGTTTATACTGAAAAAAATACAAAAATTGTAATATTTGTATATTTTTGTATACAATTTATAATTACAATAAAAAGACTTTCATTATACCATTATGCCTACTCAACAAAGTATGAAACGTATTCAGAATCAGCAAGTTCTTTTAGTTGAAATGTATCTTAACCAACAATAAATGTGGCACAAAATCTAAAACCAAATCTGGCAACCACGTTTTGTACATTAACATAAAATTATCATTTTGTATAAAATGGGCATAACCTAACTTTTGTTAATGACTGACAGCATATTTACAGGGTGAAATTCATCACCCTAGCCTGGCCTCCTATCGGGTAAATAACTATTGAACGGTTTATATGTTCAGAGGTATGACCAACCAGCCTGTATATGCTGCATGTATATCCTGTTGTGGGGCACACTCAACATAAGAGTAGTTCGTTTGTACTCTATTTGATGTACTTCCATATATGTATTATATATATATATATATTGCTGGTAGGGCATGGGAACGCCCGTAAACAATACGGCGCCGACATAGTCTCACTCTGAGTATAACACGTCTCGTGCACATGCCTGAGAATCCGAACTCTGTCTTTAGAAGCGAATTTTAAACTTGTTTGGTTCATTTCCTCACTGCGCGGACGACGCGCTTGCGCACAACTCACCAATATACATTAAAGAGTTGGTTGTCTGTCTAACTCCCCGGTGAGCTTCCGACTCATAGCCGCTAGCAATATAGTAAGTAATACATGTGTGTACTTCATCTGTAAAGAAAATGGTGGTTTGTGCAGTTATTCCAAATTTTTTCTGTTAGATTGACTCTGTATTTGTTGCTTCCTAGAATTTTATGTTATTCAATGTAAGTAAACATATGAGAACTCAGTTGTAGGAAATTTGAAATTTGCAAATAGACATAAGCAACTTTTTACTGTAACTACATTGCTGGGGGTTTTGTTTTCAGAATCAAGATGGATGTGAAACAAGAATTACTTGACAATAATTTGTTAAGTGTTATTACCACGAACTTACATCAACCACAAGTTCAAGAAAATAAAGTAGTCGCAAACATACATGTACAGCAAGACATCATCGAAGGCACTATCGACAACACAGTTTATCACGGATTGAATATCAAACAAGAGGAAGTTGATATAAAAGATGAACTGCTTGCTACATCTACAGCAGTAGAGAAAGATGAGTTAGTCAACCATATGAGAACAGATACACAAGAGACACCTTATTCTTGTTCAATTTGTGAGTTTAAAACAGCTGACAAAAGTAATTTAGTTCAACATATGAAGATACATACAGGAGACAAACCTTATTCTTGTTCAATATGTGAATTTAAAACAGCTAAGAAAAGTAATTTAGTTCAACATATGAAGCTACATACAGGAGACAAACCTTATTCTTGTTCAATTTGTGATTTTAAAACAACTGAGAAAAGTTATTTAGTTAAACATATGAGGTTACATACAGGAGAAAAACCTTATTCTTGTTCAGTTTGTGAATATAAAACAGCCCAAAAAAATCATTTAGTTCAACATATAAAAATACATACAGGGAAAAAACCTTATTCTTGTTTAATTTGTGAATTTAAAACGGCTACGAAAAGTAATTTAGTTAAACATATGAATATACATACAGGAGATAAACCTTATTCTTGTTCAATTTGTGAGTTTAAAACAGCTACGAAAAGCCATTTAGTTAAACATATGAGGATACATACAGCAGAAAAACCTTATTCTTGTTCAATTTGTGAGTTTAAAACAGCTAAGAAAAGTAATTTAGTTCAACATATGAATATACATACAGGAGAAAAACCTTATTCTTGTTTAATTTGTGAGTTTAAAACAGCTTTGAAAAGTACTTTAGTTAAACATATGAGGATACATACAGGAGAAAAACCTTATTCTTGTTCAATTTGTGAGTTTAAAACAGCTTTGAAAAGTACTTTAGTTAAACATATGAGGATACATACAGGAGAAAAACCTTATTCTTGTTCAATTTGCGAGTTTAAAACAGCTAAGAAAAGTAGTTTAGTTAAACATATGAAGATACATACAGGAGAAAAACCTTATTCCTGTTCAACTTGTGAGTTTAAAACAGCTAAAAAAAGGAATTTAGTTAAACATATGAAAATACATACAGGAGAAAAACCTTATTCTTGCTCAATTTGTGAGTTTAAAACCGCCGAAAAAAGCTATTTAGTTCAACATATGAGGTTACATACAGGAGAAAAACCGTATTCTTGTTCAATTTGTGAATATAAAACAGCGCGAAGAAATAATTTAGTTCAACACATAAAAATACATACAGGGGAAAAACCTTATTCTTGTTCAATTTGTGAGTTTAAAACAGCTACGAAAAGCCATTTAGTTACACATATGAATATACATACAGGAGAAAAACCTTATTCTTGTTCAATTTGTTAGTTTAAAACAGCTGACAAAAGTAATTTAGTTAAACATATGAAGATACATACAGGAGAAAAACCTTATTCTTGTTCAATTTGTGAGTTTAAAACAGTTGAAAAAAGTAATTTAGTTAAACATATGAGGATACATACAGGAGAAAAACTTTACTCTTGTTCAATTTGTGAATGTAAAATAGCTAAGAAAAGTAATTTAGTTAAACATATGAAAATACATACAGGAGAAAAACCTTATTCTTGTTTAACTTGTGAGTTTAAAACAATTGAGAAAAGTTATTTAGTTAACCATATGAAGATACATACAGGAGAGAAACCTTATTCTTGTTCAATTTGTGAGTTTAAAACAGCTGACAAAAGTAATTTAGTTAAACATATGAAGATACATACAGGAGAAAAACCTTATTCTTGTTCAATTTGTGAGTTTAAAACGGCCGAGAAAAGTTATTTAGTTAAACATGTGAGGATACATACAGGAGCAAAACCTTATTCTTGTGCAATTTGTGAATTTAAAACGGCCCGAAAAAATCATTTAGTTCAACATGTAAAAATACATGCAGGAGAAAAACCTTATTCTTGTTCAATTTGTGGCTTTAAAACGGCCGAGAAAAGTTATTTAATTAAACATATGAGGATACATACAGGAGAAAAACCTTATTCTTGTTCAATTTGCGACTATAAAACAGCTCAGAAAGGTAATTTAGTTCAACATAGGAGGGTACATACAGGAAATAAACCGTATTGTTGTTCAATTTGCGATTTTAAAACAGCTACGAAAAGTACTTTACTTAAACATATGAAAAAACATACAGGAAAAAACCGTAATCATTTTCAATTTGTGAGTTAAAACAGATGAGAAAAGTTATTTAGTTAAACATATGAAAATACATTCACGATAAAAACCTTATTCTTATTCAATTTGTTAATATAAAACAGCACAAAAAAATCGCTAAGTTCAACATATGAGGATACGTACAGGAGAGAAACCTTATTGTTGTGTAGTTTGCACATATAAAACGGCTGAGAAAAGTAGCTTAGTTCGACATATGGGGATTCATACCTTAGAAAAACCTTATTGATGTTTAATTTGTGAATATAAGGCTACTCAGAAATGGTCTTTAGTTAAACATATGAAGACACATATGAGAGAAAACCATTAGAACGATAACTTCGGGGTGATGCAAAACTTGTCTATGTATGAGAATGTGGGAGTAAATAAAAATGTCATGTTGAATTGTATGTAAAGTTATATTATGTATTAATATTGTACTTATATTTATATTATATGTACAAATTAGAATTGGAAAGATATAAGTTATGTAATTATAAAATTATATGGTTTATAGGAAAATTGAGCAGCGGTGGGATAATTCAACAATATTCCGTTAAGCATTAAACATATTTAAGCATTTTTATGTATTTCAAAACGTTTCTTATTTCTATGTTATAAAAATTAATGTAAAATTAAACTTTCTTTTAATTGTACAGGATTAGATTTGTAATACCTATTTTACATTTAATAAAAATTTTTATATTTGATGAAAATTTTTATACCAATACGAGGTACACTGCTAAGGTTCGTGGAATCGAGTACTGCTTGCATTGCCAGCGTTCTGCAATTGTCATATTCGTAAAATTTGACGTTTTTAATCTATAATTCAGTTGACAGTTTGATTTCAAACCAAGCAGTTTCATTTCAATAGAATTTAACCGAGCAATAATTGTGTGAAAAATGGAAATTTCGAATCGTGATTTTTGAGTGATGATCTTTTATGATGGTCGTCCATGCACCTCTGTTGTCGCAAAAAATATCGATGCTGTGTGTGAAATGATTTTATCAGATCGGCATGTGACATATATTGAGATAGAGACATCCTTAGGCATCGAGCCGAAACAAATATATACGGGTTTGCACGATCATTTGCATGTCCGGAAGCTTTGTAGTCGTTGGATTCCTCACAATTTGGAACAACAAAAACAGGCACGTGTCAAGTGGTGCAAGGAAATGCTAAAAAATTCGAAGGTCGTCGTTCAAATTCTGTATATAACATCGTAACAGGTGACGTATCTTGGCTATATTCATATGAGCCTGAAACTAAACAGCAATCGACTGTATATGTGTGTTTCAAAATGAACCTAAACCAACAAAAGTGGTGCGTTCAAGAAGTGTTTCGAAAAGAATGATTGCTTGTTTCTTCGGAAAAACGGGTCATGTTGCAACTGTTGCATTAGAGCAGTGGTTCCCAAACTTATTTGGCCTACCGCCCGCGCCCCCTTTTCAGAAAAAAAATTACTCAGCGCCCCCTGGAAATCTACATTCTTCAAGCGAACAAACAGAAAGATATTGTAGTGGTAGCTTCTTGAGACTGATAATTATCTATAAGAGCATTTCTAGGTAGGAAATTATTTTGAAAAAATAAATTAATTAGCAATTAAAAAATACAAGGGGGGGATTTATACATTAAAAGTACAACATAAATATTTGAGAATTGTTTAATGAATGATACATTAGATACAGTTACTGTTAAATTGTGAATAGTTTATTAAAAAGGTTCGAGCATATAAGTTGATTTAGTTGGTATGGTAACATCAGAGCTAAGATTTTAATTTGTAGGTATTAATTCACAATCGGAATAACTAAAATGAACGCCAAACTCAAATGATTATCTGAAAAAGTCAATTATGAAATGTTATAATAATATATACCGTATAGAAATTTTGTATAAGTTATTATTGCTAGAGAAAATTATATTTTTAAAATAAACAAATCTTTTCTGAATTTCTAACCTGTATTTTGAGTAAAAGCAGATTTGAATAATAAAACCCTTTATTATAATGGTATTTACTTTCTGGATGGTGTAAAAGGGTGTGATAAAGTAAAATTAAAGCAACGGAGAATAAACAGACTAGATAAATAAAGTAACAAATGGTATGAAGAAGAATAAGAACATTTAATAATGGTAAATAGTCTTCATGGAATAAATAAATCTGTAACTTGCATTTTGTGTGTTTATTTGGAAAATAATGTAACACTATGTAACACAACAGATGAAATATGTACTAATGGTTTTTCTAAATCTTCTTATCTTCTCTTCCTTCTTTAAGCTTTTACCGCTCCCTTTATTTTAATCACCGCCCCCCAAATGCACCAGAGGCTACTATCGCCCCCCTGGATCGTTCCAGCGCCCCCCAAGGGGCGATATCGCCCACTTTGGGAATCACTCCATTAGAGGATCACAGAACAGTTAATGCTGACTGGTATACTATAATTTGTTTGCCGGAAGTTATCGCTGAAATCATAAAAAACAACGTAAACCGGTGAATCATTGTTCGTCATGACAATGCAAGCGCTCACACAACACGACGAACTGTCAATTAATGACTCATTGCCCATATTCGCCTGATTTAGCGCCCAATGACTTCTTATTCGGATACATCAAAAATAAAATGCGCGGCGAGCGTTTTTCATCGTCTGAAGAGGCCGTTGAAGCATTTAAATTACTTGTTTTGGAGGTACCTCGCTCAGAGTGGAAAAAGTGTTTTGCAGATTGGTTTCATCGGATGCAAAATGTATAGCTTTTAAAGGGAAATATTTTGAGAAGCAATAAAGCGATTTATATAACGTAATTTGTGTTTTGTTTTACATTTTCCGCAAAATTTAACAGTGCCCCTCGTAATGTACGATAATGCAAACTTTAAAATTATTTTGTAGTTCCACCAGTTACGTAAGTAGAGGATGTTCAAGAAAAGTGCGTAAGTTGGTAACTTGAAGTTAACAGGTGTAAATTTCTACATTGTGAGGAAAATGTTACACAATGTAACAATAAGTTCAATATCGATGTAAAAAAGTTTTTAAACAAAGTTAGTAGGCATGAACTACTTCCCATGACCGTGACTTTGAGTTTATTTTACATCAGCATGTGGAACTACATGGAACATGCAACTTTTTGAATAAGACAGAGATATAATTTTTATTGGAGTTGATAACTTAATGACGATTTTTTTCTAAAAAGTTACGCAACATGTTAAACTCAAAAAATGTAAAAAACGTCATAGGTTGCTATTTCCAAAATTAAAGTTGCATGCTCTTATGTTTTCACGTAATGACGTAAGAGAAATTCAAAGTTCATCATTCATTTATTATCTTACCGTTTGGTTTCGATGACCATTGGAAAGGCGCGGGAAGTGCATCGCAGGTAATGAGCCACACGCCACTTACATTATGGTCCCCCGCATAAAAGTATGTTTTGCCTAGTCATTTCACTTAAAAATATTTTGTTGCTGTACTAAAATAGTTGTGTGCATGAATTTGCAGTATGATTAACGAGGGCGAAGATCTAAATCAGTTTGCACATTTCTATAATGGCGTAAATAAAGATCAGAGAGCAAAAAGCAGGAATATCAATACTTATTAGAAAGCAGTTGACTAAACATATTAGGACTTGGGAACAAATAAGATTAATAAAGGTTGAATTGGCAATATGACGAGGACAGAGTTAATAATATTGGTGAGAGACTGATAGATTTTTGTCAAGAGTTTTCACTTAATATATTAAATAGTTATTACCAGCATAAGCAAATACATAAATATACCTGGACGCAACCTACAAGACAGTTAAAATCTATTATAGATTATGTCATATCTAGACAACGATCAAGAATACAAGTTGAAGATGTAAGAGTCCAGGGAGGATTGGAATGTAGTTCTGATCACTACTTAGTCGGAGCAAAGTTACATTTTTCATATCATAATATGACCCAGTCGAAGGAAGCTGTTAAAACCAAAGGACTCACACACACAAGTTCCCAAAATACAACCTGCAACGTTTAAAAGATTACTCTACAAGCTTTTTATACAGAACACACTTGAATATAAAATTAAATGGCATAAACTACTCTTCTGCGGAGAATATGTACAAATATTGCAATGAATTGTCTCTAACTGGCTAGCTGATTAAAATGAGATGTAATATTTACTGCAAAATTACTAACACTAACTCATCAGCAAAATATGAAACTCGCTCAGGTGGGATCAGAATTTGACTATATTTTCAAATTTGTTCTGAATTTTACTATCTCAAATTCAAAGTCGGTAGTTCAAATGTGCGGTTCTTAGTAGGTAGGTCAAATAATTGTCCAACTGACAGATGACACAAATTTGTTGATGGTGCAAGACTGCGTATCTGAACGTTTAAAAACTCATGGAAATATTGTGAAAAATGTGTCAGGTAAGTCATTTAAATTTTTGCCGCTCGGCAACTAAACTCGTCTTTCTTTTAGAATGACGTCACGACTGCTCCTTCGATTGTTCAAAAGATGAAAACGACGCTACTTCTTGCAATTGTTTTTTTTGTTACGCCACTCGATTTTTTAATATTTAGAGCGTCGCTGAAGCCCTGGGAATGCGCTAAACTTCTTCGCCAAGGTTTGTTTTCGCGTTATACTGCATTTCTCGACTTTAACGCATAAATTGCAGGCACTCTACTTTATAAAACTTCGGGTCGCTCTGCAACGTAGATGCTCGTAGGTGATGCTGCACGAATTTCCTGCTGGAGGCGGTCCCCTCGCTGCAAATGTTGACGGTGGCCCTGTTGTAGACTCTGCCGACGTCTTAGAGTACATACCTCTGGCTCGGGATGCTTACTTTTACCGGGAACGAAGCTGGAAGATCCCAGTTGAAACGGCTGCCGATGTCCTCGGAATGAGATCGTAGAATTTTCAATTTTATTTATGGTGTAAAGCTTCATAAACACTCTCATATGAACACTAGCACATGTGCAATAAAATTCAATAGTTTTTAATAGTTAAAATGCTCGTTTATTATTATAAATTCTTAATTAAAAGTGGAGCAAAAGTCTCACAAACTTCAAGTTGTTTTTAAACAATCTAGCATCAGGTTGCTAAGTTACGAAAATAAGTTTTGATACAAAAAGGTTACAAAAGGAATAAAGTTTCATACATAAAATTAAAATTAACATTTCTTAAATCTAAATTATTGTCTTTTCCCTTATAATTAAAATTGTCTCTTTGCGATTGCACACCCAAACGTTATTTTAAAAGTCACTGCTCTGCTTTGTTTCACTTTGTTTTTAAATGCACTAATTATTGAGTTCCACACTTTAATGTCTCTCGCCACATTCTGTTGCCCATATTTAGCAATTGCTCTCTTGCAAATTCTTTCTATTCTGCTTCATATCGGTTTACCTTTCTGCTATGCTCACAATTTTCACCATCTTATGCTTTGACTTAATAAACTTACGGTGTGTTAAAATTGCAGCCAACAAACCATTTGTGTTAAATAAATTTTATGCGGTTTGGCTTTTCATGTGCACAAACCTTTAATTTTAAATTATATTAATTCACAAGCCAATTCCAAACCCCCTGAACATGCTTTGTCTTAGCGGCTTCTTTACTAATTATTGGTTCTCGCATCTCATTATCAATGCATTTACTATTTTACTTTTGTTTAACATTGCAGTTATTTAAAATAACTTTGTGCTTATTGAATAATAATAATAAAGTGTCTTTATTGACATAAATATAAAAAAGGTGTTATACATCCAATATTATTGGTGCATTGTGCGAAATTTTTTCAAACCTTTTAACTAAATCCACATTCGTGATAAAAAGCTAAACTTCAGTGCCTTGGTATACAAAGTACTATTTATGGGTGGTCCAGTTCATTTGTTGAACAGTATATATAGGTATAGTGTGTCTCACCAAATACCAGACAGCTAAAGTAACATTTGAAAATTATTGGGAGTTCAACTATTGCTGTGTATGCATCGAGTGAATGATTAGAAATTACAAACTTGGAATTAATTTTTCCGTTGATCGTTTATTTATGGGTTTAATTAATGTATAGAGAATCGTCTATTAATGACACTTATTAATGAATGATTTTTTATTAATGAACGATTTTTAACAATCTGTTTATGTTGGTGGCACTGTAAGTCTATGTCAAATTCGGGGTTAGCAGGTTAGGTTTTGCGTCAGTTTGTGTCAAAGCTGACGCAAAAGCTAACCTGCTAACCAACACAAACAGTGCCAACCTAAGAAAAAAATCACAACCATTTATGGTCACCCGGTACTAGTGATGGGCATAATCGGATGATTTCAATAATCGGAATGTTCCATTTCGGAATGCTTATAAAATTGGAATATCATCCGATTATTTTACATTCCATAAATGCAAGAAAGGGAAAACGAGCGAAACAACAACAAGCGGAAGGAAGATGAAGTGCGTGCAAATTTGCGATGCCAGCACTCGCCGTAAGCCTTTATCTGCGTTGGCATCTTTTGTTTGGGTTTGTAGGACGGCCAGTAAAACAATAATTGTATTTTTATATATCATTATTTCAGTTAGAAGTTATCGCATTATTAGAGAGAAACATGTTTTATATTTAGTTATTATTTATAAATGTTTTTGTTTATATTTATGAATTTTATTAATATTTTTGTTTTATCTATGTAATTATTTGAGTTACATCCATTAAAAGATAAACGTATTGATTTATAGTCGATTATGCGTTATTCATGGTTGTGTTTCCGTATTCTGATTTTGAATTTGAAGTCTGTAAGGTGTACTATCTAATAAATTAATCTACTAACTACCACTGCCATTAGTGCCATTTACATATCATACACGTGCCCACACGGCGCGACCCTTCGGCATTCGCCAACCAGTATATAGCAGTCAAGTGAGTCAACACAACATTCCGTATTCCGTTCAGTTCAAATTGGCATTTAGTTTTCACATTTTGTGTACCGAATAGTAAAATAATCGAATTCCGAAAGTTCCGAATTTTGTGTACCGAACAGTAAAATAATGGAATTCCGAAAAGCTCCGAAACGTTTTGAAATAATCGGAACCTTCCGATTTTTTGAACAATCGGAAACTTTCCGATTATTCATTCCGGATAGGCCCATCACTACCCGGTACCATTAATGTCAAAACTTTACGGGTCATATTCTTTTCATGGAATAAAATTAGATTTTCTTCAAATTAATAATATATGATCAACGGAAAAATATTATAACTAACTGGTATGTTAATCGGCGATTAATAATCTCTACAATTAACGCGCTCGCTGGCCTCCTGCGTTAAAATGTTTCGATTTTTAATCGCCCTCATTAACATACTTGAACGGAATTTCCTGGGGCTGGATCAGGTTTCTGTTACTTGCACTGGTTCTTTGTCCCTAATATTTAAGCACAGGAATGAGACTGCATTCCTGTTTTAAGACAACTTATTCAACGTCACTTAAAGGGACGATAATTCGTTAACTACTCGAAGTGCAGCCTCACACTTCATTATTTAGGCTTGGGAAAGTAGTATCTATGTAAATGAATCAAACAGTAAATGTTGATTGGTTTTATTACAAAAATAAATGGGCTTTTATACAAATATATAGGTCATGTCGTAACATAATATGCTTACTGATGCTAAAGGTCTTTAAACCGACTGATTATGAAAGCAAAATGGCTTTTAACTTATGAACGGGATTTCGTAAATTTTGAATTGAAATTTATATCTGTTTAATCTAAATTAAACAATACTTGTTTGTTAAATAACTATTAAGCTGTTTTTATGTCTGATCAATCAAGTACCTCGATGCGTACACAGCAATAGTTGATCCTTTCATAACTGCTTTTTCTTCATAATTGCTCAATGTTATTTACCTATGTCTGATATAGCGCCTCGTTAAAATCGTATTAATACATTAACTAAGTATAAGTGCTAATTATCTTCGTCATCAGAAGATAGCAAGTCATGTGGTAGTCATCGTTTTAATGCTGTACCGTGCACTTGTTACGGTATAAACCTGTTCTTACGACATCCCGGGGTACGAGACTGCCACAAAACTTACCACGTCCGGGAAACGGCACCACTTGCCCTAGAATTCTCGAGAACAGACTAATAGCCACGGCTGAATACGCTCAGGGAGATGGGAGTAATTCTACGAACGGGACACCGTAGGGACAAGCGTGACGACATATACAGGGTGTTGCTAAATAATAGGGCGCCACGGGTTTCGGAATTAAGTCCACGTCTGACAGAAACCCAAAAGTCAAACGGGGTGGGATATGTGTGTAGCCTTGGGGCTCCCTGGAGGCGGCAGCTGGAGCGTTCGAACCTACCTTGGCGTTCATAAAATTCGTCGAGGATTCGCTTTACACCAAACATACACCAGTCGCCAATCGGGCGACGACACTACAAATTGTTTGAACTGAAACACAGCATTTAACATAAAGAAAATACAGCGAGAGCATTTGACAAATAGGTCTATTGTTCTTCAGACACATAAGGCAACACAATGTTACAATGCAAGTTACAGAAAAGGGGGGTGCGTCTTAGCTGTTACATAAAATGCTAAGTGCCTGCAAGTGACACTGAATAATGAAAGTCTACGCACACTGCGTATCCGCAGAGTGTGTTGAAATAAACGTTAGTGATTACACAAATAATGAGCGCCTGCAAATGGCGCTGTATAATGAAATTCTGCGCACCCTGCGTATCGGCAGGGTGTGTTGGAATAAACGTTAGTTATTACACAAATACTGAGCGCCTGCAAATGGCACTGTATACGCACACTTTTTGATTAGCGCGGAATTCTTCTAAACGCCGGCGCCGGACCGATAGCCAAAGCGTGCAGTTCGCGAAAATATAAATAGTACAGTACCTTAAATTAACTTCACCTGTGGCAGTGGAGGGGGCCTCTAGCTGGGAGCCAGACGAGTTTTCCAAGACTACGAAAGAGAGTTGAAAACAAAGGAGCTCGAAGCGTCGGCGTTGGTAATGTCCCGCAGTTTCCTAACTAGAAGCCACGATGCAACCGGAATAATCGACAAGGCATGCCGGTTCGCATGTAGAATAATAATAATAAATGTCTTTATTTCACAAGAAATAAGTAACAGAAATACAGTTATTACTAATTACAATTAAATAATAAATTGTGAAATCACAAGGGGGAGTTCAGCCTTAATAGCTGCTGTACCACTCAACCCTTGAATTTATGTGAAACCATAGCAATGTAAGAAACCCGAAAAGGAGAAAATTGACAAAAAAACACATACTTACTACCATCCACAATCAATAATAATAATAATAATACACCTACGTACATAATACTACTGTCACGAAAATCATACACTATTAACATTGTTAGATAAAATTGAAAAAAGTCTTTTTTTGAAAATGTTAATGGGTAAGCATTTAAGAGTAACTGGTAGCTCATTATAAACTTTACTAATATTATATGTAAAAGATCTCTCAAAAAGTGTGGTACGGTGTTGAGGCGACGTAATTAAGTCCTTTTTTCTTAAATTTAAATTATGCACGTCGGTTCTGAAGCGAATTTTGTTATATAGAATTAATGAGGGATAAACCGCTCTCTACTTGATCCTCCACAACAGGGGTTATATCGGCCCACGGCTCATTTACTAAGACGAAGAAGCGCCTGGATTTCGACGGGACAAGCACAAACAACCCTCACACACGCAGTCCTGTGACCGACTTGCTCGAAGTCTGGGAACCCACGCACTAAACTCACTAATCAGGAGATTTACTGCACGAAACATAGCAAACGGGGGTCGCCCACCCCCACGGCACGAGGCCGCAGAGGGCGGCGAGAAACACCACACGTCAAAACGATTTGCTACCTTTGGAAGTCGGATGCCTACTGACTTTCAAAACCGCGCCAAACGGCATCGAAAAATGCAGTCAGACAGCGCGATCGATAATGTAGTGGGACAGGAGAGCTGTAGCTTGCTCTGTCGCACCTATGGCTGTTGTCTCATTTCTGGCCCAGAACGAACGTCTTCAGCGAATTCACGACTTCCGCGAGGCGATAAATGAATGTGTGTGGGGCGAAAGTTCAGACCGAAGCGATAACACAGCTGCATACGCTATAAAGCCAAAGCCTCAATAAAATTCGAGATGCTTAACTTCAAGCGGAATAATACGAAAAATCCATATACAAGTGGGATCGTAATTTTAGAAAATACGCTAAAAGCGCTACGTTCGTACCAAACTAAAAATGTCCTGACACTCTACTGCAGATTTATTCATATGATTGTTGACAGTTTTACATTTTATAATAGGACTATCTCATCATCATATGATGTATGAGTGGATGCCCCAGCGACCGAATGCGCGAGCCTTACGCTGCCAGGCCGGATGCCATTCCCGACAACTATAGAGGGATTTTAAAAATCGTACGCTTCCCGGATACCACACTAACACTTGTGGTAATTGTTAACCCCTAACAAAGGAACTCTTCCTCGATTTCGACGGACAAGGCTAGCTATATACCCGGCTTAAATGAAAAGACGACTCATAGAACCACAACTGTGTGGATTTAAATAGATCACTGTCCTATAATAAGATGAAGAAGAAGAATATCTCTTGCATTCAGCTGCATTCAAAAATATTTAAATATAAAAAGTAAGATGTTACGTGGTTTGCTATTAATCACATTCCCTCCCGTCTCTTATGCAACTGGAGCTAATGTATTATATTCCCTCCCGCTGCCATTGGAAACCAAGAAATGAGACAAACGTCTATTTTCGGTAACAGAAAATACTCTAACAAACGATAGAAAATGTCACTACCGGATCAAGGTGTCAATAATTTTATTTACTGAATCCTTTGAACCATAGCTTATCAAACGGCGAGGCCACATCTGGTAAGACTGTCACTGTTGTTGGAAGCCAGCCACGATAGTGGTCTTAATTAAATGCATATAGTAGGTATCAGTGAGGATAGCCATTGTCGAATTATTGGGATGGGCTTTTATTGAAAGTTGGGGGTTAATTTTATGCTGTTCACTATCCAGGTGGTGATATCAGCGACTACTAGGTTGATGTTATCCTCGGCGTCTCTCTGTTTTGGATATTTGAGATTGGTCACAACGTACTGGTTTATTGCGTAAACGAGGAGGTGCCTTATGTATTTTTCGTGCAGTTAGCAATGGAACAAGGGCAGGCAGATAATTGAAACGCAGTTCAGTAATAACCCTTTGAATGATCTGCTTGTTGAAGTTCTCTTGTAATATCCAGGTCAGGCTGTTGGTAAACTCGGTAAAGGAAGTAAGTGTATTCTTCAAGAGTTATCACTTTAGAAAGAATACTCTGTTGCAAAGATATCAAGCTTTGTGGCTTTGGGTTGGTAACCCTGTAGCCCTAGCGACTATTTTTGCAATTCAGGAGGAGTGGATCTGTCGTAGTAAATATAGATTTTAAATCGGATTTTTCTAGTACTTTATTAGGTTATTTGTGTGGTTGCTACTGTTGCATGGCACTGAGAAATACATTTTACCTTTACTGCCATTTTACGCTTAATAATGATGGCCACTTTGCCTGATGCTATTCTGGCTTTTTTGACATTCCTGTTTTTGTTAGGTAAGTTTCCTATGTACAAGCGACGTCGATGTTACAACCGGCTAGGAATGTAACAAATACGGGGTGTCGTTTGATGAGGCCATTGGAATTGCAATTAAGGATGGTTAACTTATTTTTGGTTGTGTATGTATGTATGTATTATCTATATCCTCATTTACTGCGGTGTAGAGGTTGGTGCTTTATGCGCTGGCATCTGACGGTAGAATGCTCAACTTTCCCCGGATTCGGGATACAGAGTTGGAGGCACCTTTGGTGCTTTCGCAACAACCATTGCTTGAGGTGTGTGTCTTGGTGATGTGTTGACCTTGTTACTCTATCTTTTAGGTCTGTGGTTCTGAGTAGAGCGCAGTTATTTTGGTGTCAACTGTGAATGGTCTCACTGAGCCCGATTCTAATCGCCAAGGATACGGAAAAATTCCGACCCCAGCGGGATTCGAACCGAGAACTTGCTTAATGCAAGCCTGGCGCTTACCTATCTGCGCCACGCGGCTTCTGCTTTTGTTGTGTATGGTCCATTATTGGAAAAGAATGGGACGATTGTGTTTATGATAACGGATTTTATTTAAAAAAGATAAGGAGTTGATAAATCGCTTATGACTTTGGCCAGGTTGTCTGGTATGGGTGATTCAGTAGGGTGGGTTGATTGAGTTGATTTTGCAAGGTTTGGGTTTGGGATTGAGGGATTTCGCACCCTGCCGTATAGGTTTGCTAGGTACTTGATTTCTAGCGCGTTTTGTTTTAATTCAATCTTATGGCTACAGCCATGGTAGGTTGCTGCGTGCTCCCCATCGCAGTTGACGCATTTAGGTAGCTCGCTATGTTTTTTTCTTGAGCGAGGTGGTTGCCTGCACATTTGACGCATCGAGGATCGAGAGCTACTAGATCTTGGATAAGGTTACACAATCATAACAGTACAATAATTTTTACTGTGACCATACCTCTGGCATCGATGACATTGAAGGTTATCGGTTAATTTTCATATATAAACTATTAAGTGGACGAAAATTTACCGACGAGACTGCGGAATTTGATACAAAAATCACCACGTGTCGAACAGGAGTGGCGATTCTCTGGAGCACAAAAGCAGAGAAACATTTCACCACCACGAAATAGAATCATCTAGAAAATCGCATTTTATATTAAGCATTCAACTTAAAAGTAAAGAAGATAATTGATTACTAAAGATCCAGGTAAATATTATTCTTTTAATAATAATTCAATTTCTTTGTATTAAAATGCCATTCTCTAACTGCGTTAAGAACTGGTTTTCCGAAAATATTCATGGTGGTAATGGTTTCCGTTAAATTAAGATTTGATTGGTGGATAAGTCAAAATTGCTCAAACCTGATTGGTCCAAATTTATGAAGTGCAATTTTCGAACTAATTAGACGGCATCAACTGTATAATGCAGAATATTTTCTAGGTGAATATTTGTTTGGCAGCATCATTATCAGTTAGTTGTACTGGGTAAATTGGCAGTTGTTTGATTTTGGTAAGGAGGCGCGTTATATTAATGGTTGGCAGGTCTTTAGGCTCATATTCGATTTCCTGTTCTGTGAGTGATATTGAGACATTCTTAATCACTACGCTAAGAGGCTTATTATTGGAATTCTGTTATTTATGAAATCTAATGTCATTATTTTTGAAGCGTTCACTTACGGTTGTGTAGTCATTTTTATTTTTAGATTTACTCGCAAGGTGTTACTATGATTATTCAACATTATAATGAACGAACCAATGAAAAGTGTTCAATTTGTCAGAAACGGCCAATCAAAATTCACTGTCTTTGAAAACACCTAATGTCATGTCGCAGTGTTTTCACCCGAGCCCGATTGGTTTTAATGATTTCAATTTAGTGAGTAGCCTTTGACTGACATGTCACCAAAACGTCAAAGTGAAGTTTGCAATTTAGCGTCGTTCTAAAAACTCATAATAATCGTGTTAGAAGCTCCAGTATTGAATTAATAGTAGAAAACGTTAAGAATATATGCTGTCGAATACGGTAAAAGTCATCTACCCATATTGTTGAATAATCTTTCCAAATACCACTCAAGGCAAATTTTTTTAAGACAATTTAACTGGTGTCATTGTCAACCAATGGCATGCTTCAATTTAAAAATAAAAGACCAATCGAACGATTATTTTAGTGAAAATAATTCGAGAAGCTTTATTTCAGCGACAATAATTGGAGGAGCTTTATTTGAGCACAATTGTTTCTGTAACTATTATTGTAGTGACAATATTTCGAGAAGCTTTATTTCAGCGACAATTTTTTCTGTAACCTTTTTAATGAAAAATAACTTAGATTTTAGTTTCACAAAAGTTTTCTTTGTTTGTAAAACCATTTTCAATTATTTAAAAGTTTAATTGTCAAGGCGAATAGGACTCTAGGTCGAAATATTGCAGAAAATTTTTGCTCTTCAGATTGTCTCGTTTCTGTTACTTTAGAAAATAACGACTCGTGCAAGCACTCGTCGTTATTTTCGTCGCCGCAGAAACTGGTATCTGAATCGCAAAAATTATTGTCGGCAATATTTTGACCTTTCGTCCTATTATTACTGAGAATTTTTTTCGTCAACATGCAATTTACTGCAAATTTCTTTCAAGAAAAACTGCTCAAATTCCACTCAACCTGCGACCTCGCGGAATTTATAACGCAGTTTTGGTTTCGAGAAATTTAAACGCAATAATTTGCATGTGAACGAAAAAAAATCCCAAAAAATTTTCACCTTTTTTGGTATTACTCTTGAAAATTTGCTTCTAATTGCGGAGGTAGCTAGGATTTTTTTCTAAGAAATATAGTGGTGTCCACAGTCAACATATATCGTTTAGTACTTCGTTGATTGGTGATTTCGTATTTGCACTTGTATTTCCATTGTGGCGTCCCATCTGAATTATTGCTAATTGTAATGCAAAGGGATTATTTACAATTTGTTGTTTTATATCTTTATTCTCGCAAGTAAGTAAGTAAGTAAGTTTATTTAGTATAATATACTAGTACATACAATCATTATTATTGTATCTTAACTTATTTATCATTAATAACATTAATATTAATAGTATTGTTTCACAAAGCTGCTTAAATATTTTTTAAAACTATATATATTTGTCATTTTTTTTACATCTTGTGGAAGCGAATTATAGACTTTTAGTCCCTTGTAATACAGAGAATTTTGAGTACTCGCTTTATTTAATTTAGGCAGCCTAAAATCAAATCGATTCCTTGTTAAATTATTAACAGCTTTGTAAATCAAACCCACTGTATTAAAATAAATACGTTGTTTGAAACTTAGCCACTGTAACGTATTTAGCATTAACTTAATATTCGTATATTTAGAACATCGTAAAATATTTCGCATCGTTGTTGTTTTTGCAACCTTTGTAAAACCGATTCGTAACAAAGAAAGACGATATTTGCACAGTAATCAAAGTGTGGTGCAATAATGGTTTTATAGACTAGAATTCTAGCATTAATACTTAGTTTACTAGCTAATCTTCCCAAAAATCCAATTTTTTTAGCAACTTTCTTAATGATAAAGTTTATATAACTACGAAAAGTAAGTCTATTACCTATAATAACTCCCAGATATTTAATTTCAGGCACTTGTTCTATTTCTAGACCGCCTGTTTTTATTGTAACAGTTATATGTTCACTATTAATTTTATTTGATAAAATTATGCACTTTGTTTTGGCAATATTTAATTTTAGTTTATTGATTTGTAACCACTGTGATATCATCTCAAGATCTGTATTTATTTTGTTGACGGCATCAGTAGTATTTTCCGCAGTTACCCAAACTAATGTGTCGTCAGCAAATAAATTTAGCGAGCTGTGTTTGATATTTATTTCCAGATCATTGATGTACAGTAGAAATAGCAATGGACCTAATACGGATCCCGGAGGAACCCCCAATGTGTTAAGAATTTCCGTCGATTCCTCTTCATTATACACAGTTGTTTGGGTTCTTGAAGATAGATAACTCTCGAACCATTGTTTCTCGATTCCCTGTATTCCATATTTGTCCAGTTTTGTAATTAATTTTTTCCTATCGATTGTTTCAAAAGCACGCTTATAATCTAGAAACACTCCCACTACACTTTTCTGTTGATCAAGTTCACTTTTCCAATTTGCTAGGATTAGATTTAATGCCGTTTGACACGAATGTTTGCTTCTGAATCCGGATTGTTTGCCACTTATAATCTTATTTGCTTCGATAAACTCCTGCAATTGGTCTTTGACAATTTTTTCTAAAATTTGATCGTACACCGGCAACGTATTAATTGGTCTATATTCATCACATTTCTTTGTACCCACAATTTTTCTGATAGGAATTACTTTGGATTTCTTCCAGGAATCTGGAAAAATTCCACTCTTTAACGACTCATTTATTAGTTTTACCAGAGGATTTCCTATAATTGGCAATGCATCTCTTAGAACCTGAACAGAAATGCCATCTGTGCTACCCTTTCTTTTTATGCTCGTAATTGTTTTCTCAAGATCGATTACAGAAATTTTCTTAAATTTAAAGATGTTAACAGGATCAGGTATGAATGCCTCTTCAAAATCGGTGTTTAGTATATCACGATTTATGTCGACAATACTATTTATGAAGTATTGGTTAAAATTTTCAGCTATCTCTTTGGAATCAGTTACTTCTACTCCTTGGAATACAATGTTTTTCGATGTACACTCTGCTTCCGGCTTTTTAATGATATGTTTAATAACTTTCCACATATTTTTTGCCTTGACTTTCTTTAATTTTATTTTCATAGTAGCGATTTTTCAAGTTTTCAAGTTGCTATATTTGTTTCTAATTTCTTTATAATGTTTCCAATCATTTGCATTTGCAGATAATCTAGCCTTTTTGTATAACGTGTCCCGATATTTCTGTAATTGTTGCAACTCTGCGGAAAACCATGGGCAAGAGTTCTTTACTTTGCTAATGCGGTATGTAATCAGGTCAGCTAAGCAATTATGCAAAGACTGCACAATGCCTGCCGCTGCAATGTGTACATTTTTACTCATATCGTAAGTATAATTAGCCAATTTATTCAATAAAGCATTTTTTGAATAGTCATCAAAGAATTTCCTACGCACCGTTTTGAACTCGCTGGTTATGCATTGTTTACGAAATCTGACCTCTATACCGGAATGGTCAGTAATTTTCGGATAATCGTTAGAATAACAAATGAAGCACCTTTGACTTCCTTGCACTTGGAGCGATGATAAATATGTCTATGCGCTTTGAAAGTCCAACAAGCACCAGTCAACTAGTGTAAAACGTTGATTTTGTTTTCAGTAGTCACCTTTGTTCAAAGTTTCTTGTAGCCTCACGTTATAGGTTTACATAAAGCAGTGTTACAGATGCAGTCATGTTTTGTTCTTTAATCCTAAAATAACAGAATAAGTTTAACAGTTTGTAGGTCCACATTTAAAACGAGCCGAGAAGCAATTGAGACTTTCTCAAAAAGAGTATTGAGTGGTTTTTTGCTCTGATATATTAAAACCACAGGCGTGGGATCAAAACGCATGACGTGGACTTTTGTGTGCTTTGTATTGGCCAAGTCTAGTCGCCACGAGTAAGCAGGAAACATTCTGTAGTGTTAAAAAACTGCAAGAGACTGAAGACCATACTTATTGTAAATTTCAAGTACAGAGCTGCTTTAGCAACAAGAGTTCTGAGAAGAAGTGGAGCAGGTATTTACAGCCAACAACCAAGACCAGAGGACAGCGGTTCTCCTTAATTCCAGCAAGACTAAAAAAGAGAAGGCCACGATATGTTTAGTTCGTTCACCTCCGTTAATATTGTGAGCACAGCGAAAGAAACCTGAGGAAATCTATGGCAAGCTTTTGCTTTCTTGCAATAATGTTTATTCAACTATTGATGTGTCAGTGGCGGACGATTAACTAACGTACATTTCTCGGCGATGAGATCTCGTATATAAAGGGGAATGTTGTTTATTCCAGATGGAGAGATTGTTGTACTGGGTGTGCCATGCAAATGTGTAACACACAGCGCTTCATCCAGTTTTTCTTTTTAAAAACATCTTAGGTTTCCTTCACAAACACGCACGCACAGGACGTAAAATAGCTTTACTGTCGATCATGTAATACCTCACTATTTTGTTACCAGGTGACGCCACGGAACATCGCCTCTTGGGCGGAGCTACAGTGGTTTGATAGAGACAGTGGCGACAATAGGCAATATAGGCATAATTTGCCTCAAAATGGCGGGCTATGGCTTACTAACTTTAATAAATTGAACGTTTTTGAATGGTCATGGTTATTCAACTTATGAATAATATGTTGGTGGCACTGTAAGTCGATGTCAAATTTGGTATAAAAAAACAAAAACATCAACAAATTTTGCTTCTTAATGGCGGCCGATACCACGTGATTCGAGCGACCAATAAAAAAGAATACACCTTATTGTCGCCACTGTCTCATATAAAGTCACTGTAGGCGGAGCCATAAGAAACTACACAACAACACATTCAACATTTAAATCGTGTCTTCAACAGATTGCAGGATTACGGTTTATTATTAAATATAAATAAAGGTATTTTTCTGCCTCAAAGTTGGATTTCTTGGGGTACACAATGTGCAAGGACGGAATTGAACCGAATATAAAGTAGATGCTATTAAATCCTTTCCACTACCAACTACTCAGCGTCAGTTACGTAACTTTACAGGTATTATTATTTATTACCATAAATTTGTCTCTAATTGTCCTCGATTACTTACACCATTTCATTCAATGGTAATCCCTGGCAAAGCCAACGATAAACTTGTTTTTTTTAATTCAGTTCAACTAAAAGCATTTGAAGAAACCAAAACAGCTCTTACAAATGCCACATTAGTAGTTCATCCTACACGTTAAGCAGAAATTAGTATCTGGACCGACGCTTCATCTACCGCTATTGCAGGTGTATTACAACAACTGCAAGATAACACATGGAAACCACTCGCATTTTGTTCACGCAAACCCACCCCAGCTGAACAAAATTATAGAGTTTTTTCGCGCGAATTATTAGCCATTTACTTTGCAGTCAAAAAATTTAGATAATACACATTTTACAATTTTCACTGATCATAAACCTTTAATAACTTACGCCATAACAAAATCAACTGGATATTATCTTTCTCTCGAACTCAGAATGTTACAATTTGATAATTTTGCATTGATATTCAATATATCTAAGGCCTAAACAATGTCCCAGCAGACGCATTAACTCGAATCTCTCTTTTTAACCCACCCGATAAAATTTCGACGAGTTAGCTACAGCTCAAATATTTAAATGATCCCCAATTACAAGAATTATTGGGAAAACCAAACCTATCTTTTATACGAACCAAAACAACAAACGAAGTTTCTATTTGGACAGAAACCTCTACCAAATCACTCAGACCATTCGTTTCACAATCTTATCGTTTTGAAGCTTTTAAGACACTTCGCTGTTTACCCTATTCAGGAATTCGAACTACTACAAAAATCACCAAATGCTACATTTGGCCATCAATGTATAAAGACATAATAAATTAGGTATTAGCATGTTCTTCTTGCCTACGTAATAAAATAACAAAACACTGCAATTCACCACTTCATCCATTTCCTAAACTAGATTTCCGTTTTTAACATATTCATTTAGATCTGATTCATCTCCCTAGATGACAACAATATAACTACGCCCTCACCATTATCGATCGTTTTTCACGATGGCCCGAGACCATACCAATCCAACACGCCATAGTAGAAGAAATCATCTTTGTTGTATCAAACGTCTCGTATTCAGGTTTCGGTATTCCTAAATTTCTTACGAATGATAATGCACCTTTGTTTTTATGACGTCCTTCGACAAATTTCATGTCCTTATTAGAATTAAAAATATAACCGCACTTAAAAGACGCTTTAAACTCAACAGGTATAGATTCTTGGCCATATAGACTTCCATGGATACTTTTAACACTTAGATCCAGTATAAAAGCAGAATTACATGTTTCTCCTGCTGAAATCTTTTATGGTTCATCTCTTCGATTGCCAAATGATTTTTGCGACGATAAGAATTCTATTCAACCATCTGACAATTTAATGTCAGAATTTGTAGCCAAGTTAAAATGCTAGATCAGCGGCCAAATATTTTTCTTCATCGAAAATTACCCTAATCGCAACAAACACATTCATAAGTGCTAAAAATATTTTATTACTCATTTAAAATGATACATACATTTTAACTGTCAACTCAATGTAACTATTTGAGACATATTAGAGCTACTTTAGTACAAAATAACGACTTGAATACAAAGTAGCTACAGAAACAGGTAAAAGTTAATATTAAGTTTATTTTTCACAACAATAAGGATCTACAATCATGAACACACGTGTAGCTCAGGAATAGTACCCATAACATAATTATTTAGGTCTCTTTATAGTCTGCCAACGGACAGATAAATACATGTCGCTGGAAGGCATTGCCGTGACAGTAAGTTGCGATCGGCTGAAACCAGCCTACTTTCCACAAATTTTTCAAACATTTCTCTAAATGCGGCTACTTTTTTTACACTTCGTTCTGCCTTGATAGTTAAATCATCAGATCCTATAAACCAGATAATACCCAGAAATCTGTCGCGCCACATAGCAGCAGGAAAATAGGTCTACTATAAAGAGGATGTTTACACCACAGAAAATGGTCTGGTTCTCTATTTACCTGCTGTTATCACGAGACCCAAGACTGCATATCTCTCAAGTGAATGAAGTGTATCCAGCTTTTATGTTTGTTCGGATTTCTTCTATTTTGCAATCTTCAACATATTGTTCAGCTTTCTGATTCGTAAAATTTACAATTATTTCTACGATTGCATCATCTATAAATATTTTGATAAAATTGTTATTATATTTTTAGCTACTGTTTCATGCAACTCCATCCTTAAAAATGAATTTTGAATCTACTTTTGCAACATCTTCCTCGCTATTATCGATATCGGAAGGAAACTACAATATAACGCAAAAATAATTAAATAGTTAAAATAGTTACCACACAAAAAATATCTACAGCATTTATGGTTCAGGTTCATACGCTTCTAAATTATCCTCTGGCTTCGAAAAAGTGGAGGAAATGAAGGATTTTATAAACAATTATGTTTACCGTTGAGGCAAAATTTACAAATAATGCATTTTTAACACAAAGCACCATATTTTCTGGGCGTATGAAAATCCACACGTTACCTTTGAAAGACGAGATCAACATATGTTTTAATGTTTTATGTGTTACTATCAATACAAAGGTAATTGGTCCTTATTTATATGGCAAAAATTTAAATTACGAGCAATATTTGTTATTTTTTAGAAATGAATTGGAAGGGATGTTTGACGAAGTGCCAATAAACATAATGCAAGATTTTCATTATTTTTAGCATGATGTGATGAGGCACCTGCCCACAATGCACTAATTGTATAAAATTATTTATTAGAACCACTTACTAATTGGATAGGTAACACAGGGTTCATTGCGCGACGTCCTAGATCTTCGGATCTAACCCCGCTCAAATTTCTTCTAAGGGAAACGAACTCTACAAAAAAACAATATAACGTTAAGGATTTAAATATTAATTTAAGAGCAGCCACTGGGGAAATTAAGAATTGCACTTTATTAAAACTGTAGAATGAAATTTTTGAAACGGTGTCAGCTAAGTGATAAAGAAAACTGTGGACATTTTATAACATTGTTCTAGTTAATTAGCAGTTTAGAGTTATTTACCTTTATTTTGTTACGCATGAACTTATTATTCGGTATGTATTGGTTATTATTCTTTAAAAAAAATATTCCGATTGAAATTTCTATTAATAGCAAGAACAATCAAACCAGGACTTTAGATTTATTGTTTTCCAATTCCAAGGCACAATGTTCTTTCGTTTTTAAATTCTTTGATTTTACATTTATGTTATTGCAATTTATGAGATAAGTGATCAAAATAGATAGGACAACCAGTACATTTTCGACATCAGAACAAAACAGCTATTTTAATGATCGTTAGTAACTAATTTTTTTTCAAAAAATCTACATGTAGTACCTGTCTTTGGTTTATTTCGTTTTTTATGGAAGTGATTTTAGATCTCCAAGCGTAAAAGCTTTTTTGCGTTATGAACCTATGTTTACTTATTTTCGGGTTCGTTATGTGTGACAAAAAGATCAACTTACCGAAACCTTGTTGGTTGACATGACAAAAACAAAATAACAAATCCGTTATGAATATAACAGTACTAGAACTGTTATATAAAATTATTTTGTATGTGATTACTATAGAAACAACAACCATACACTTTATTAGGCAAACAATATTTTTGTATCTTTAAATTTTTATAACACTCGATGGTTAAGTGCTGTAACAGTTTTACGATTTATAAATAATCACGTCAATAACAATTTGAAATGGTTCAGGCTCTTACTTGGTGTTACCTATGAGTATATGTTTATAAATTATCTTTTAATCAATTTAAATTGACCTGTTTATATTATTTGAATATTAAAAATTATTCAAGCTAGCTCCAGAAAATCAAGGGTGAATTCCTTTATCTAGATTGCTAATTATTGCTTTTAAATTTCTCGAAACCAAAACTGCGTTAAAAATTCTGCGAGACTGCAGGTCGATTAGAATTTTCATTTTTAGAACGACGCCGGCTTGCAAACTTCACTTTTGGCGAAATGTCAGTCAAAGGCTATCCACTAAACTGAGTTCATTAAACACTGCGATATTAGGTGTTTTCAATTTTTATTGGGCGTTTCTGACAAATTGTTTAATATAGTGTTGAATAATTACTTAAATTAATCCCCAGAACAGGCCAAATTATGGATATTCTTTTGTGGGGCACCCTGTATATTACAGTAGTTCTTTTCACCTCTATTTGAACTCATTAAACTTGTCAAAAAATAAAGGTCGTTGTGTATGTATGTTTTACGTTAGCTGCTAGGCCGTTTTCTGTATAAATTGCTTCTTTCAATTGCATGTTATTCTGTGTAAGTAAAAATATATTATTTAAATAAACGTAATTAACTTAACCTAACTAATTGCAGTTTGTATTTTCTTTCAGCTATTGCATTTAATAAATACGGACTCGTCATTTTTATTACAACAATGAAGGTGGAACATGAATTGCTGGATCATAATTTGTGTAACGCAACGACCAGCATGTTATACGAATCTTTGGGAAAAGTGGATGAAAATATAGTACTTGGTGGCTTACATGTAAAACAGGAAAATGTTAAAGGCACTACCGACAACAGGGCTTACCGTTGGTTGACTATTAAACAGGAAGAAGTTAATGTAAAAGACGAATTGCTTGTTTCGCGTGCAGGAAGTGGAAGCGTCTCAGAAGAACCGTTTGATCCTAAGGTTTGTAAATATGGAGCAGAAGATAAAAGTAATTTCTTGGAAAATGTGAAGTCCAATTCGAAACAACTTCACTCATGTTCAGTTTGCCAGTACAAAACATTAAGGAAATATACTTTAGTTGAACATATAAGGACACATACGGAAGTGTTACGTGTTTACTAAACGAAGCTGAGTTCAAGACTGACTTTATTTTCCAAACTACAGTTACATCTCAAGTATACAGTATATGCAACCTAACATACACAGTTATAACTAAAGTATACAGTATATGCAACCTAACATACACAACTATAAATCTACTTAAATACATACATATAACATCTCCCGTTTTTATAAAAGAAATTAGTTTAAACAAAATTATGTATCTTACATTACATAATCACTAAATCTATTTGGCCTGTTAATTTGTCTCTTAGGTCTATTTACAAAATTGTCGTTAACTTGTGACGGATTTTCATGTGCAATATTTGCAAATCTTACATGTTTAAGTGTAGTGGTTTGATTAACATTTTCAGTTGTGTTAGTAGTTTTAGGTTCGAACACATAATTACTTCGGAAAGGTGGAAGGTGTGCTGTTGGTTTGCTTTCATGACGTAAACGAATGTAAAATTTATTTCTGATAAACATTCTTCCATCCTCCCTTTCAATTTTATATGTTCTATCTCTAATTTTTTCTACAATTTTACCCTTTTTCCAAATGCTCTTCGGTGCATCCTGATACCAAATTAGTGATTAATTTTTAAGTTCATCCCTGATTTTGACACCTTTTTTGTCATACCCCTTTTTTGCATTTTCTTTGGATTTTTTGATGCTGTTATTAAACTTGTGAAAATGTATGGTTTTAGGTTTCAAATGTTTGTCATCAATTGTTAAATTGTCTCTCAAATAACGAGACATTAAAATTTGTGAAGGTGCATACAAGTTCTGAATGGGTGTATTTCGAAATGCTAACAGGGCTAAGTATATGTCTTCATTTTCGTCACTACATTTTTTTAATAACTTTTTGATTGATTGAATTGTTCGTTCACTTAAACCGTTAGCTTGTTGATAGTGTGGTGAACTTGTAATACTTTGGAAATTCCATTTTTTCGCAAAATTTTGGAATTCATGGCTAGTAAACTGTCTACCTGAATCCGAAATTACAATCTTAGGAATTCCATGTCTGGCAAACATTGATTTAAGTTTTTCAATAACATTTGCTGATGTTAAATTATTATGCAAGTTTTCAATTTCGGGAAATTTCGAGTAGTAATCTACTGCCAATAAAAATGTTTCATTTTTTAGTTCAAATAAGTCTATGCCTATTTTTTGCCATGGAGCTTTTATTATTTCGTGATTTAACATAGGTTCTTTCTAATTCGAGTTGGCATACTTATTACATGCATCGCACTGAGTAACTAAATTTGTTATTTCTTTGTTAATATTGGGCCAATATACAGTAGAATTCGCACGCAAAATGCATTTGTTCTTTCCTAAGTGCCCAGTGTGTATGTCTTTTAGAATTTTATTTCTCCAAGTTTTTGGTATGATTATTCTTTGGCCAAAATAAATTAACTTATTTGTACTTTCCGTTATTTCCGATCTTATGCTATAATATGGTTTTACTAAATTTGGAATTTTAGTTACACTTTTTGGCCATTCGTTTTGAATATATAACCTAATAATTTTTAGCTCTTCGTCTTCTTCTGTGGCTTTAATTAATTCCTTAGTTCTTTCGTTAGAAATTATTACTTTTTTATCAATTAAACAAACGTGAGCTTCAAGCTCCAAACTGTCATCTAATTTTTCGTTTAAATTTAACCGAGAAAGTGTATCGGCAATAACTAGTTCTTTTCCCGGTTTATATGTTAATTCTATGTCATACTTTTGTAGAGACAACATCATGCGTTGCAACCTGGCTGGACACGCATTCAGCGATTTTTTGAAAATTGACAACAAAGGTTTGTGGTCTGTTTGAACAATAAACTTTTTCCCGTAGATGAATTGATGAAATTTGTTTACTCCAAAACAGATAGCTAGAAGTTCCTTTTCAATTTGTGCATAACGTGTTTGCGTTTCATTTAATGCTTTTGATGCATAAGCACATGGCTTGTTATCTTGTAACAATACAGCTCCCAATGCAAATTTTGAGGCGTCTACCGATATTGTGGTGCATTTATTTATGTCGAAATAATTTAGAATGGGTCTACTACATATTAAATTTTTTAATTCGTTAAAAGCAGTTTCCTGCGCATTATTCCAAGCAAATTTGGTATCCTGTTTAATTAAATCTCTGAGCGGTTTAGTAATTTCAGAAAGATTATTAATAAATTTCCCTACATATGTTACCAGCCCTAACAATTTTTGTACCTCTTTTTTGTCTTTTGGAACGGGCATTTTATTTATGGCCTTCATATATTCCTCATCAATTTCTACACCGTCTTTTGAGAATTTGTGCCCTAGATATTTTACGGATTGTATGCCAAATTCACATTTTTCTAAATTGAATTTGATGTTATGTTCTCTAGCAATTTTGAAAACTTTCCTTAATGTTTCATCGTGCTCTTCTTTAGTTTGCGCATGAATTAAGATGTTGTCGATGTATATTTGAACATTTTTCAAATTGAAAATATTTTGGAAATATTCCTGAAACACCTCACTAGCAGTTTTAATTCCAAAGGGTAATCTCAAAAATCTAAATCTAGCATCTAATTTTGAGTAGTATGATGATCCATTTAATTTTGTACAAATTTCTTCCACTGTGGGTAATTTATATGTGTGCGTTTTAATAGCATCATTAAGGTCTCTAGGATCTAAACATATTCTTAGTGAACCGTTTGATTTTCGAACTAATACAAATGAATTTAGCCAATCTGTACTGCCATGCACCCTTTCTATTATTTGTAAATTTACCAATTGATTCAAACATTGTTGAAACTGATTTTGTAATGGAATTGGTACATTTCTAATTGGATGAGACACCGGAATAGCATTCTCTTTGAGTTCAATCTTATAATTTCTACTAATTTTGCCTATTCCTTGAAAAATATCAGTATATTTATTAATTAATTGTTGATAACATACCTTATTTTCATTTTTGATTGCATTAATGACTTTAATATTTGGGTCATTTTCTATTTTAATTATGCCTAATTCTACACTAGTTCTTAAACCTAAAATGGACTCATGTCTACCTACTACCACGTTGAATTCTGCATTTCTGTAATATTTTCCCTTAAATTTTAGATTCAAAAAACATTTACCTACGATCGGAATTTCCTCGCCTGTGTAGGTCACCAGCGTTTCCGTGTTCCTCTGAATTCTCCTTGTGTCGAATTCTGCTTCTCGTAATTTACCTAATGTTATTATATTTGTACATGCTCCTGTGTCCACCTTAAACCTAGTTTTTGAACTTAACTTACTATTAATTGATAAATCTACAAAACAATAATTAATATTATTTGAATTAATAGAATTAATTGACAAGTTTTCAACTTCAGATCCATTTTGCCATTGATAAATTTCATTAATGCGCTTTGATTTACTTTTACACATGTTGGCAAAATGATTTGGAGCCAAACACTTGTTACATGTTTTACCATACGCCGGACACGCATTAATTTTGTGGTTTTTACCGCATCTATTACAATTCCTTATTGTCCTTCCAGCATTTCTTGATTTGGACCTGGTTCTTGAGAATTGTCCGCCATTCGAATTTGAACTGTCCTTGAAGTTCCGGTCGGCACGTGAGTAATGGTAGCTTCGATTTACCGCGTCCACCTGCTGCTGGGTTGGTAAGTTTCCACCGGATGTTGACGCTTCTTTGTCCTTCATGAAATGTAAATTCTTTCTGGAACTTTCTGTTATAATGCAGCATTCAATGACCTTGTCCAGGGATTGTCCTTCATTTTCAAGCAATTTTTCACGGAGTGGTTCGTCATTAATGCCAATTATGATCATGGTTTTGATCATTTCGTCCATCAATGTTGTATCACCAAATTCACATTGTTTTGCCTGAATTTTCAACTCGGTTATAAATTTTTCTACCTGATTGCCATTCTGTCTCGAAGTAAAGAATTTGAATCGCTCGTAGGTCGTGTTTTTCTTAGGGGTGAAGTGGTTCGTAAATTTTGTTTTCAATTCTGCTATTTGGTTCGTTTGACCTTCTCCAAAAGTAAACGTGTTAAATATATTTATAGCTTCTTCTCCCAGACAGTATAATAATTGTGCACACTGAACTTTTTGTGGTTTTGCATCCAAGTCAGTTGCCGTTGAATAAATTTCAAACCGCTGTAACCACGCTTTCCAATTTTCCGACACGTTTCCTTTTAAATTTAAGGGTTGAATGGGCGGTCTACTGTTTTCCATTTTAATTTGATTTAATTTGTTTATCCGCTTTTCCTTCACGCACTTTTATTTTTAACGTTTTAATTTTAATTTACGTACCTCGCGACTGCGCCATGTTACGTGTTTACTAAACGAAGCTGAGTTCAAGACTGACTTTATTTTCCAAACTACAGTTACATCTCAAGTATACAGTATATGCAACCTAACATACACAGTTGTAACTAAAGTATACAGTATATGCAACCTAACATACACAACTATAAATCTACTTAAATACATACATATAACAGGAAGAAAAACCTTATTCCTGTTCTATTTGTGAGTTTAAAGCAGCACAAAAGAGTAGCTTAGCTAGACATATGAGAACCCATACAGGAGAAAAACCATATTCATGTTCTATTTGCGATTATAAAGCAGCAGAGAAGGGTAAATTGGTTGCACATATGACTACAAATACTGGAGAAAAACCTTATTTATGTTGTATTTGCCAGTATAAAGCAGCACAAAAGGGTACCTTAGTTAGACATATGAGAATCCATACAGGAGAAAAACCTTATTCCTGTGCTATTTGCGGTTACAAAGCAGCACATACAGTTAGTTTAGTGGTTCATATGAAGATGCATACAGGAGAACAGCTTTATTCATGTACTATTTGCCAGTATAAATCAACAGAGAAGTGTAAATTAGTTAGACATGAAAGGATCCATACATGAGAAAAACCTTACAAATGTGTAGTTTGCAGTTATAAAGCAGCAGAGAAGAGTAATTTAGTTAAACATATGATGAGACATACTAGCAAACAACCTTAGAATTTTGTGGGTGTTGTTAGTCCAAGAATTTGTCTTGATTTTTGCAGTTCATACTGGCGATTACTTTAGAAGTTATAACTACAGTATACAAGCCCAAAATCATATGAGTCGCCCACTTGCAGGTTTTTACATTTATATATAACTCCAAAATAAAAATCGGGAATACTAAATGTATTTTATTATGATAAAATACAATTAATGTTGTAAACTGGCGGAAATTTTGAATTTAATTTCAAGTCCCTGCGAAGGGTGATTATTTAAACTTGACCAAAATTCGCTAAATTTAGTTTCAAACTGTTTGCCTCGGGTAAAGCTCAGATGCCCGGAATCCTTTCTACTCAAATGTATAAAATACAGGAATAACACAGTGTAGAAATAAATTGTATAATGTGTTTAGGTATATACAACATAATTCTTAAGACACAGTTTGCTTCGAGCAATCGTCGCACAAGGTTGTGCCAGTTATCTCACAGAGTGCGAAAAATTTCTAGTTCAACCTGATAAGCAGCAACTGATAGCCAATCACCAACACCTCAGGGCCGGCTTTTATCACAGCAAACGCAACTGTAAGTAGTTTTTACTTTACGGGCTGGGCGGCTCAGCCGCTAACACATGGTATCACGCCAGTTACAAGCAAAAAATGGCAATTCGCTAAATAATCTAACAAAACCGATCATGACGGAACAAAATGTATTGCTTACTGACCTCACTCCTGCTGATGAAGTGGAAGTAACAGAAACAGAAAAACAAACAATGCAAGCCGAAATTAAGGAAAAAGCAGACGCGCTGGCATTAGAAATGGCTCAACAAGAAACCGAACACTACAAACAAGAAATTAAATGGACTGTCGTCAATAATAACCGCAAAACTAAAAGA
Organism: Agriotes lineatus; assembly: GCA_940337035.1. NCBI lineage: Eukaryota > Metazoa > Arthropoda > Insecta > Coleoptera > Elateridae > Agriotes > Agriotes lineatus. Next base: position 52,938 of record CALNHX010006994.1, read on the forward strand.
TCCTCTCCAGAACTGACGTCGCGTAACATCAGGCAAAAGCTTATTACAGATTATAATAAGTTAATTATAAATCCAACAAATAAATTCCAGTACCTGGACGCAGCACCTGAAAATATAAGCGAAATAGCAAACCTAAATGCAAATAAAAAAGAATCGATCCCGAAAACTCCCCCGCTGTTCGTTGCAGGAATAGCGGACGTAAATCTTTTAATACGCATGTTGAATAGCAAGACCGAAATTAAAAATAAATATATCATCAAAGTGACCAATAAATCAGAAATAAAGCTTACGACAACTGATGACGACGCATACCGCGCAGCAGTTCACGTACTTCAAGAAAACGATGTAAATTACTACACATTCCAAAGAAAACAGGAAAGGGCTTTCCGTGTAGTTATTAAAAACATGCATCACACAACAAACATTGCAGACATGAAAGATGAGATCACTAAATTAGGTCACACTGTTAGAAACATCTATAATGCGAAAAGCAGAAAAGATAATCAGCCACTCCCAATGTTTTTCCTAGACCTAGAGCCAAACGAAAATAATAAGTATATATACGATATAAAGTATCTGCAGTACTGCAAAATATCAGTAGAACCTGTTCGACAAACCCGCCAAATTCCACAGTGCGCACGTTGCCTTAGGTTGGGCCATACCAAAAAATACTGTATGCGCGAAGAGAGATGCATCAAATGCGGAGGATACCATAGCAACAAGATATGTAAAATCTCGAAACGAACAGATCTAAAGTGTGCGTTGTGTGATGGAAATCATCCCGCAAATTACAAAGGATGCCAAGTCTACCAACAAACGCTAAAGATTAAATTTCCGCCACTAAGGCAAAAGGGACAAGCCATACACGCGCAAGACAGAAAATCCTCAACAATGGTCACCGAAGGAATGACATACGCCGCAACAGTGAAAGAGAGAAATGACTCCAGAAACATGGAAGCACAAACAAGCAAACCAAGAGTGCAGTCCGAAGATAGATTAAGTAGGCTAGAAAAACTAGTAGAAAAAATGTCCGAAAGGATGGATACCATGATGAATATCATCACAAAGCTACTAGCTAAGCTTAATTAATGGCTCAAATGATTAAACTAGCCGTTTGGAATGCAAATGGTCTTGTTAACCACGGGCCAGAAGTAACTACGTTTCTAAAGGAGCACAACATTGATATTATGCTTATCTCAGAAACACACTACACCAACCGAAGTTACCTGCGTATACGCAATTACACCATATATGACACGAAGCACCCGGATGGTACAGCGCACGGCGGCACTGCAGTTATCATAAAAAATTCCATAAAACATTATGAAACCCGGAAATTCCAAACTGAACATATTCAGGCAACAACCGTCGTGATAGAAGAGATGAGGGGTCCGATAACTATCTCGGCAATTTATAGCCCTCCAAGACACATGATCAAAGAGCAAAAATATACTGAATTCTTTAAAACCCTGGGCAGCCGGTTTGTGGCAGGAGGAGACTACAATGCAAAGCACTTGAACTGGGGATCTCGGCTGACAACTTCCAAAGGGCGTGAGCTAGCAAAATGTATAAACAAAAATAATTTAAAAACTGTATCTACTGGAAATCCCACCTACTGGCCGTCGGACTTAAACAAAATCCCCGATGTGATAGATTTCTGTGTTACTAAAGGATTTCCAGCAAATAATCTACAGGCAGAACAAAGTTTTGAGCTATCCTCAGATCATTCGCCCATAATAATAACACTACACTCAAAAATAATAAACAAACAAAGACCAGCGACTCTATCAAACAAAAGAACTGACTGGGAAGTGTTCAGAGAACTTATTGAGGCAAGATTAAATCAAAACATCTCCCTGAAAACTGCAAAAGAACTGGACGAAGCTGTAGAACACCTAACTACAACAATACAACAAGCTGCATGGGACTCAACACCGGAAGCAGAAACTCCAACAAAACAGCCAAACTGCTCCTATCAAGTAAAAGAAGCCATTCGCGAAAAACGAAAACTTAGGAAAACGTGGATGATTACTAGGGCTCCACAAGATAAAGAAAAATTTAATAAAGCTGTCAGAGAGTTAAAAGAACTGCTGTCTAACGAGAAAAACGAAGCACTAAAAGAATATCTGGAAAACCTAACACCAACCGAGGCAACTGATTATTCCCTATGGAAAGCTACAGCAAGAATTAAAAAAACCCAGGAAAATATTCCACCAATCAGGAAAAGAGATGGCTCATGGGCAAGAACGGACAAAGAAAAAGCCGAAACTTTCGCGGAACATCTAGAAAAAGTGTTTCAACCATTTCCCCAGGAAGTAAGCCAAGAGGAAAATAACGAAATTGTCAGTATACTAGATTATCCATTGCAACTATCTCTGCCTATAAAAGCTATAAAGTTACCTGAAATTAAAGATATCATAAAAAGAAATTTGAACTCTAAGAAGGCACCGGGGTATGACCTAATTACAGGAATGGTTATAAAACAGCTCCCGGATAAAGCCCTAATATCACTTATGCATATATTTAATGCAATATTAAGAATGGGCTTCTTCCCATCGCAGTGGAAGGTAGCGCAAGTGATACTCATCCTAAAACCTGGAAAACCCGCAGAAGCAGTCACATCTTATCGACCTATAAGCCTGCTACCAGTTTTGTCAAAGCTCTTCGAAAAACTGTTTCTAAAAAGAATGAAACCACTATTAAGAGACATAACAAACAATAGAGCAAATACATAGGATTGTAGAAAAAATACGTGAAGCCTTAGAAAAGAAGCAATATTGCTCTGCAGCTTTTTTGGACATAACACAGGCATTCGATAAGGTGTGGCATCAAGGTCTATTAAACAAGATTAAACTTAGGCTACCTTCAACATACTATCAAGTAATTCAATCATACCTTACTGCAAGATACTTTCAAATCAGATATCAACAAGAAATCACTGATTTATGTCCAATACAATCTGGTGTTCCTCAAGGCAGCGTGCTTGGACCAGTGCTTTATCAAATCTACACAGCTGACATACCAAATACACTACATACTTTAACTGCTACATTTGCTGATGACACAGCAATACTGGCTCCAAGCGATGTAGCAGCTTATGCATCGGAAAAATTGCAAACCGCATTGAATAACATCGAAGACTGGCTCAAGACCTGGCGTGTCAAGGCCAATGAAACTAAATCAACACAGGTCACTTTTACACTGCGAACAGAAACATGTCCTGGCGTCTCACTGAACGGACGACCACTACCACAGGCTAATGATGCGAAATACCTGGGGCTGCACCTCGACAGAAAACTTAGCTGGAAGAAACACATTTTTAGCAAACGAAAGCAGCTAGGACTCAAATTCTCCAAACTTCATTGGCTGATAGGACGCAAATGTAAACTTTCACTTGAATCTAAACTAACTGTGTACAAGGTGATACTTAAACCAGTGTGGTCATACGGTATAGAACTGTGGGGCACCGCGAGTAAATCGAACATTGAAATACTGCAACGATTTCAGTCAAAAACCCTAAGGACAATAACAGACGCACCGTGGTTTGTTAACAATGAAAACATACATCGTGACCTACACATACCCACAGTACTACAAGAAGCAAAGTGCGCGAGTGCTAAATACATGTTACGACTCGAGCGCCATCCAAATCCGCTAGCCATAAATTTATTAGACAATAGCAAAACAATATACAGACTAAAACGTTGTCACACATTAGACATAAGCAATAGATAATAAATCAGTGTTAATATGAATCCTATGTTCATACCAATAATCATTGATTAAGTTAGGAGAACGTTGGAACTTTAATGTAAGTTACCAACTTCACGATTTAATTTAGTTTAACTTATTTATTTATTATCTACTTATTTAGTTATTTATTTATTTACTTTACTTTTTATTTACTTTCTGATTTTTTTAGTTATTTATGATCTACTTACTTATTTATTTATGACTTATTTATTTAATTACGATTTATTTATTTATTTAGTTTATTTAGTGCATTATATTAGTTTATTTTATATTTTTTTTTTTGTAAGTTACAACATCCACTTATTGCCTAAGGGCAGATTGTAGATACCCATAAGAAAAAAAAAAAAAAAAAATTCTTAAGGAAAAATGTTATGTACGTAAATATGGAATGGAAAAAGGTGATTTACGGTGTCTGTGATGTTTACGGCAAGTGCATAAAGCACCCACAATAGCTTTTCGCAGTAGATCTGCTGATAAAGCTTTAGCGCTAGTCATTTTTACACTAAATGTCAAAAATTTGGTTTATAATAAACAACTGAAAGACAATATTGAATAAAAGTCCATCAGTAACCAGATTATTAACTGAAAATACATAATATTTGTACTTAACAATAAACGTGCGAACTGATGAAAATGTGCATCAAATATTTATCAGTACTCCACTTTTTCCCAAGATGTTATTTTAGTTTACTTTCATATATAAAAATATATGGAATTAGTCAAAGTTTCAAATAAGCATAAAAGTTGTTACTTTCCAGTTCCGATACAACTTCTGTTTCGACTTTTGTAAAGCATCAAGTCAGAAAATGCGTTAGGGCGAACTCATGAGATTTTGGGCTGGTACTAGGAAAGCGAGAAACATTTTGCCTTTCCCAAAGATGAATTTGCCTCTTATTTTGAACTGTTTTGTATAATCTTAACCTTTTCTGTATAGTATCTTTGCAAATCGACATATTTCCGCTACCGATGCTTCAACTTTAAAATCCCATTTTTATATACATACATACATAATCGGTCCTCTTCTACCTTATGGTGTAGAGGTGTGAAGGTGTAGTGCGTTTCTCTACCTACTCCTGTCCTTTGCTAATGTTTCCGCTTGTCTCCAGTTTAGGTCCTTTTTCTGTAAAATTTTGCCCATTTCTTCGTTCCAAGTTCTCCTGGGTCTTCCCCTTTTTCTTCTTTTGTCCACGCCCATCTTCCATATTTTTTTCACTGTCCTGTTTTCATCCACTCCGGTGAGATGACCCCACCATCTTAACTGTTCACTTTCGATTTTGTTCTTCAATGAGTTCAATTTAAACCACTCGCGAATTGTATCGTTGTTAATTCTGTCCCTTCTAGTAACTCCTGCTACCGCTCATAATTATTTCATTTCACTGGCCTGTAACCTACTCTTAGCTCTGGTATCCAAAGCCCACGTTTCGCTGACATAAGTTAAAACAGCCGAAAATACACTATTAAATATTTTAGCTTTAAGTTTCCATACTGATTTCCTTTTTTCTAATAAACGTTTTATTGAGAGTGTAGTTAAGCCCATTCGCTGCTTTTATTCTAACGTTAATTTCCGGTTCTAAGTAGCCTTCTGCATTAATTACCGATTCCAAATATTTAAAATTATCAATTTGTTGCACTGTCCTATTATTAATACCAATAGTTATTTTTTGATTTAGTTTAATTATAACCATAGCTTCGGTTTTTTTATGTTTATCTTCATACCGTACTTATTTATTGCATTATTCCATGCTGTGATGTTCTTTTGCAGCTCCTTTTCTGTATTGGCTAGTATCATTAGGTCATCGGCATAAATAATTTCTTTAATCACTACTGGTCTGACTTGTCTTACCCCTACTCTAGCTCCACTTATTTCACTGTCACATTTTTTTGAAATTTCGTCCATCAGTGTGATAAACAACAAAGGACTCAACTCTCCTCCTTGTCGTACTCCTTTATACGTTATAAACTACTTTGATACCCAATTATTTGTTCTTATAACATTTCTGGTGACTTCATAGATACTCTTGATGGCTCTTAATAAAGATAAGTTGGTATTTCTTTTCTCCAAGACCTCCCATATTTTCTCCCTTGGGGCACTATCGAAGGCCTGTTGCAGATCCACAAAGCATAAGAAAAAATTATTGTTATGTGCAAGTGTCTTTTTGGATAATTGTCTCAAACTGAATATTAAATCTGTAGTACCTCTCCCTGGTCGAAACCCAGCCTGGTTGTCATTCAGTGTCGTCTCAATTATTGGTCTTAGTCTCTTCTCCAGAATTTTCTTCATATACTTTACTTACTACCCCAAGTATGGAAATTCCTCTGTAGTTATTGCAGTTTCTGGGATACCCTTTTTTATAAACTGGCAATATGGCTGCTACCATCTAGTCTCTAGGAATTTTTCCTGTAACCCAGGCTATATTTAATATTTTATGTAGGAGTTCTTTTTCCTTTCTTCCCATACATTTAATCATTTTAGCTTTAATATTATCCTGCCCAGCCGCTTTCCCGTTCTTTAATTTCCCCACTGCTTCAACTTCCTTTACCGTTAAATATTCTGGTGTATCGGTATTTCCAGTGTTCAAGAGGTTGTGGTCATGTGCCGTGGCTAAGCATTTCCCTGCGTGTCAGTTTAATATTCTCCCTCAATTTAGTTAAAAGAGACGCATAATAGTTTCCAGTAAGCGTGTGTATTTTTTTCAAAAACTATTAAAATTGAACCTTTGATTTAAAATTGCCAAAAACGATCAATGTTTACTGAAAAATCGAGAAACAGTGACAAAATTCAACAGTGGTGTGGTAACAGTAAATACTATATAACTTCTTTTTGACAATCTACAATAATTGATATGGTAATTGCAACTTACATTGAAGGGCATATCTCAAAATTATCTTTATTAGACGCCAGACTCTTTGATAGGCTACAACCTGTTATAGAAAGAAAAAAGGCTAAATAGGGCGCCACTAAGGTGATAGTTATACTGAATGCCTAGATGCAGACAAATAATGTAAGAGCGTAGTTTTAACCGAAATAAAATATTGTATTGAGAGTATCTAAAGACAAGGTATGTTTGCGATTGAGTCGATCCCAATACTAACTCCTCTGCGTAATGTATGTAATTTGTAATTTCAAATGTAAGTTTAACACATAAATAAACAAAACGCAAGGTACATAGGAAATACGCAAACAAATCACTGGTGTAAACTGGTATAAGTAGGAAAATTTCAATATCGTCAATTCATACACTTGCCGATATATTTTTGAATTGCGACAAAAATATGTAATTATAGTATACGGTTATAGCTTATCTGTTGAATCCAGCATCGATCAGGGAAACTAATGTAGCTTGGCTTGAACCTCGCCCAGCTGCTAGATAAAGCGGTATCAACGTGCACTAATCGTGCAGACTACGACAGCGAAGTCAAACCCAACTAACAATTTAACATGGATAAGGGCCTATCGAAGCTATTATCCCTCCCTCAGTGTTGCTTATGTGAAGTCTTATCGAAACACATTTGGAGCGCTTTAGTGAAGCTGTTTGCAAATATTTACCCTGATTAGGGTAGAGTGGGGGAATACCGGGCGTGGGGGTAATTCCGGCCATGAAATTTCTCCCGTGCTAATAAAAATGTTGAAGCGGTCTATGTCTACGGATCAAGCAAGTAAGAAAAGTTAACGCTTAGTATCGTTTAGGTAGTGCAAGAGCAAGCTGTAAAATTTTTAATAGAGAACTTTATGCAAAAGTACGTGCTACTATAAGAAAGGTGTGATGTTAAGGCCGCATATTTCAATAACGGTAAGTTGTAAAAATAGTTTGTATGTGTACAAGTAAACTAAATTCTGTTGTCTTTCACTCAGTGTACTTAAAAACCACGTACGTTTAGGCATTTTTACATAATGTGTTGTACTTAGATTATTGTTTTGGGGGTAATTCCGGCCATCATTGTGTGGGCAATATCGGCGTGGCCGATATTACCTCGTAGAATTTTGTTTTGATGACACCAGCGTTTTAGTGAAGAAAAACAGCAACATTACCATACAACAGAAACCAGATATCAGAAAGATAACTAAGGTAACCTACATGACTGCGAGGAGAAAGAAGAAAAGTTAGACGCCGAAGTTACAGAGAACATTTTATTATTTGCGGAGAATTTGGGAAAAAGTTCGAATTCTGGCTAAGATGTGTGAGCTGTTCTGGATGGGCTCACAAGGATTGCCCCAATGGAGAAAAAGAAAACCTATGTGTGGGATTTCTGCCAGTGAACCAAATTTTGGGTAATTGCGTCCCCCGGCTGCTATTACCCTCAAGCTGAGGGGTAATGCCGGCCACTCATATATTTAAAAAAAAATCTGTATTTTTAAAAAACTTTTTTGTTCCCTTTTAAATCATAAAATCTTCGAGATATTCGAGACTTTCTTAAGGTATTCCCCCACTCTTCCCTAAGACTTCCTTCGCGAGTACAATAGAAGCAATTGCTAACCACGAACAGTTCAAATAGACTTTACAGAAGCTGCTTCTAGTAGGCCTTACCAAAGCTCAAAAATTCGAAAAATAAATCAAAATAAATTTTCAATTTTCGGCTAACTTCTGTACAGATTTCTCTCTTTTATTCACGTTTCTTCAATTTTGATTTTGTCCGGAGTTGTTCCTTTTGCAGCCAAGTAAACGTTATTATTTTTCATATAAAATCACATTATATTTATTTGTGGTTTTACTGGCATTTGAACCCGGGTCTCGACGCACGCTAGTCCAGTATGCTATCTACTAGGGAAATCTGTAATATGCTGGTAGTAGCAGACGAATCACTTGAAGCGACAAATTAGCTTTATTAGAGTTTCGTTAAACTTTGCCACTGACTTGCAATGTCGACCGAGTTCTCCAATATAATCTATTGTCACTAAATATTTTCCTGACTATTCAATTCACCTGTCATCTGTCAAAAAGTAACCAATGAAAATCTAGAATTCTGACGTTTCTTGACCAATCAAAAAAATATCAGTGGATATACCTTCCTAGAAGGTATTCAAGTGACTATTTTTAACAAATGCTATTTTTATTAGAAAAAATCAATATTAGTGTTCTGTTACTATAGAAATTGCGTAGTTTGTTGCTAGATTTACTGAAAACTAATTTGAAAAAGTAGTTTGGTTCATTAAATAGTCCCTCGAATACCATTCTTAGTCAAAGTTAAGTAGATTATTTTTGCGGTGGTATCACTACTCATGTCCATTGCGATTTGGATTAGGACTCGTGCTATCGCACTCGTCCTAATCGTACCAAAGCGTGTACATAATTTGTTGCCAATATAAATTGTTTGGTATTTATAAAGTGTATCAAAGTAAACAATAAAGATTATTTGCACTAAAACCAAGCTTATCGTGTTTAAAGTAAGGTCAATAACTGTCTAATTTCTAAACAAATAGATAGAAATAATAAAAAAATCAATTTTGTCACAATAGGGTTTATTTATAGTGTTTCATAATTTTAAAATACCGCCATTTCTAAGGTCACTATATCAATAAGGTACCGCCATTAGTGATTTTTTTATATCTATCCTTGTCTCACAATTTTCTCCAACTGGGGATAAAAACACATAACCTAACAGATTCCTCACTTTACAAGTGCCATTACACCAAAAAGAAAATCCCCAAAAACTAGTGTCCTCCCTATTGCACTTGGGAAATTTGTATTTGTTATCCTTATCTCACAATTTTCTCACATTCTCAAGCGAGGAATGGAATGGCGTTACCTTATTGATATATCATAAAATCTTCGAGATATTCGAGACTTTCTTAAGGTATTCCCCCACTCTTCCCTAAGACTTCCTTCGCGAGTACAATAGAAGCAATTGCTAACCACGAACAGTTCAAATAGACTTTACAGAAGCTGCTTCTAGTAGGCCTTACCAAAGCTCAAAAATTCGAAAAATAAATCAAAATAAATTTTCAATTTTCGGCTAACTTCTGTACAGATTTCTCTCTTTTATTCACGTTTCTTCAATTTTGATTTTGTCCGGAGTTGTTCCTTTTGCAGCCAAGTAAACGTTATTATTTTTCATATAAAATCACATTATATTTATTTGTGGTTTTACTGGCATTTGAACCCGGGTCTCGACGCACGCTAGTCCAGTATGCTATCTACTAGGGAAATCTGTAATATGCTGGTAGTAGCAGACGAATCACTTGAAGCGACAAATTAGCTTTATTAGAGTTTCGTTAAACTTTGCCACTGACTTGCAATGTCGACCGAGTTCTCCAATATAATCTATTGTCACTAAATATTTTCCTGACTATTCAATTCACCTGTCATCTGTCAAAAAGTAACCAATGAAAATCTAGAATTCTGACGTTTCTTGACCAATCAAAAAAATATCAGTGGATATACCTTCCTAGAAGGTATTCAAGTGACTATTTTTAACAAATGCTATTTTTATTAGAAAAAATCAATATTAGTGTTCTGTTACTATAGAAATTGCGTAGTTTGTTGCTAGATTTACTGAAAACTAATTTGAAAAAGTAGTTTGGTTCATTAAATAGTCCCTCGAATACCATTCTTAGTCAAAGTTAAGTAGATTATTTTTGCGGTGGTATCACTACTCATGTCCATTGCGATTTGGATTAGGACTCGTGCTATCGCACTCGTCCTAATCGTACCAAAGCGCAATGGACATTCGTAACACCACCGCAAAAATAGTCGACATAACTTTGACTACTCATGGTATTATAAGTGAATATATTTTCACATATAATCTCATAAGAGCATCAATTCTTTCCGGAAATTTTTTTGAGTGCGGTCCAACAACGTCGTATTAATTTGCCCGAGCGGGACGCGAGGGCAAATAAGGTCGTTGTTGAATGCACGAAAAATAATTTCCGGATATGAATTAATGCTCGAATGCAGATTCGGTAAGAAAATCGTAACGATACAAGCCCTCAAAGTTAGGCTGATCTACCTACAAAAAATTTCCAAGAAATTTTTTTATTGTCTTGGTTACGGCTCGTGAACTAATTTTTCTATTGGTCATTAATGAGTGTCGTACGATTTTCACGGAATATTTATGTTAATTATTTTCATTTAAAATGTATTTTCCAAAGTTATAATATATGCACATAATATGCTCTTAATTTTTTTGAAAATAAGTAGGAGCATTCTAAATAATGTAAAAACTTCAATTATTTTGTACGAGTATATTTATTTCTCTAATTTTTATTCAAAGACGTCATTCATTTTAATGTTTGACTATATAAACATGGACTGCCAACACCAACTTCACGTTGTAAGCAACATAAAAATGAGATTTCGCCTACCCCACCAGACTGTTATTCACCCAACACTCTTGAAATGGATTGTGTGTTGGCCGATTCCCAATACACTGCTTCTATGGGAAAAATGGGGTTTGCTGGCAGTATGTTTATATAGTCAAAAATTTTAACAGGGACTTTCCCTTTCCTCTGCTCATTTCAATACGCACACTGCACTCCAACAGCAGAAAGTGAAAGTATATTTCTCAGTTGTACATAAAAATTTTATTAATAAATTTAATAAAATAGTAAATTTAAAAAAAACATTCAAAAAGTTCTTCATACATTACAAATTATTGCTAAATATAACCAAATATGCAAAATTCATAAAATATGCTCAAAAAACGTATAAATATGCAAAATATGCAAAATAAAACTTGGCTTAAATGATTTGTTTTTACATAATTAGTATACAAATGCAAACAGTTTTGCCGGCATATCAATTATACAAAATATGCATTTGCCATATAATATCAGCTTTACTCATAACACTTTAATATGAGGCAATTGGTATTTATTTAGTTAGGTACTATAGATCTATACTTTTATTAATATCAATTAAATTTCTTTAAATATTATTGTAACTTAAAATTTAGTCTTATATTCAAGTAATACTGATGTATGTTTATATAAGGTTATTTTTAATTATGTTATAGATAATGTTTAAACTTTTATCGTTCATTAGACTTTCATTTTTTGAACACTGTTATTTTATTAAATTTATTTGTCATAAATTTTCTGTTACTTGATTATAATCAATTCTATACTGTTTTGAAATAGTTTACTTACTGCTTTCTTTCTCAGATGTGTGCATTTATTTAATTGAAATTGGAGTACCTACACTTACATGGTAGTTAAAATGTTCTTTCTCCGAGCTCAAATTCTTTTTCATTAATTGGGAAAATAAACTATCCACCAGCTTAATCTTGCTTTTTTCTCGTGACTTCGTCAACAACCCTTCTCGTGTAATCTTCATCCACACAAAATTAAATTCTTTATTGGTTTTACACTAACTTTCTTCTTAATAACACCCAATTTTTCATTCACTATATTTTGTACTTGTTATTTTATAATTTTCGTCAAAACCTTGGATATAATTAAATTTGAAATGTCAAAATTACAGATTCCTACTTATCAATCTCTACGACGTTTTAATTTTACAAATCATATTTTTAGGTTAATTAGTTCTTGAATGACGAGTGTCTCGCCGTAGGAATATTGTTTGAATCTAAGGTACTATATTTATACGAGCAAGCTTATCCGCCATTTTGAGTTACTGAAAGTGGCGGCAAATTCAAATTCTAGTTACTTTCCAAATAGCATACGGTAAGTCGGAAAAACAACGATCATGTCATTTAATTTAATCCGTCTTGAAAAAGATTGGTTTTTAAACAAATATAAAGAAAGCAGAAAAAATCGAAACGAAAACACTGTTAACTAACACGCACGTGGTTCAAATTAGAGAACTTTAATAGTACCTTAATTCAAACAACAGTGACGAGTGACAGAACTCAATAGAACTGACAGATACAGTTGGCAGCACAGAACAACACCTACACACTGTATAGATTTAAATAACCACACTTGGATGAAGACTGTAATTATAATTAGCATCGTAATGGAATGCACAAAGATTTAAATCAGCATGCATTGTTCGTCTGGATCGAGCAGTACGTACTCCAACGGTTTCTAGTCTTGCTTGGTTGACAGACGACAGAATGCATGGTTACCGGTCAGCGCAGCCAACGGCTTGGCGCTAAAATCCCTGTGACACAAAATCTAGTGGGATAAGCTTGCCTGGTTAATAAAGCACTCTATTTGAATCCATGACGTCATCAACGAACCGCAAGCACGCTATATTAAAAGCTGGTGACATTTTTTAGTGATGATTTAGTTAAGGCGTATTTTTTGAGATGATGTTGCGGGAAGCATGTATAAGTGTCAGCTGTAAGGATTATCCTTGATAGCGGTATCGGAGGGAGGCAGAACACCTCCAATTTGCACTGTCAGTATATGTCAAATTCGAGGTTAGCAGGTTTGGTTTTGCGTCAGTTTGTGTCAAAACTGAGGGAAAACCTAACATGCTAACCTCGAAATTGACATAGATTTACAATGCCACCAACATATTAATCATATGTTTGAATTTCCATAGCCATCCTTATGGACTTTTTTAATGTAAGTATAATAAATAATTTATTATGAAAGATAACAAATTAATTTAAAATGTCTTTTAGTAGACAATCACCCAGGTATGATTCCATATGTCGAACATAATGGAAGCAATGTTTATGGTTGATCGTCTCATATGCACAGAATCGTACAACTGGTCTTCATTTGTGAATTGTGACCTTATAATATAATTCTTCTACTGCCTAAATAACTTCTCTACAAATATTCAAAACGGGCTGTACAGAGGAAGAAATTTGATACAATTGCAAATACGTTCTTGCTGAGCAGCCGTTAACACCTGCTTTCGATAATCTTATGTTTCACCCATTTTGTAAATGTGTTGCATATATTTTTCTCACTGTATTGGGTTTCACGTTCAACTGTCTTCCCACAAAATTCATGGAATTAACAATTAAACCTCACACCTCTATTTTTCTGTTTTGCCTTCTTGCACGTTCCATATTTGATCGAATTTTTTCACAAACAGAAAACTTACTTGATAAAAAGTGAAATATATTTAACAATTGGCAATTACATTTGACAAACTGTGAAGCACAACTGATAATGGTGAAAAGCAATCCGAAAACCCATATGTAATATTAATAAACACCTATTTTAGTTGTGGCATGTATTACTTGAAATGTAAAATGCAGATGACTGTTTAGTTTAAAATAACCTGTAGGTGTGTTACAGAAATATAAATGGGTGCTAATAAAACGTTCAGCATATAATTTAGTTTGATTCCCTATGAAAGTATATATATTCAGTAATAAACATTTTTTTGCAAAGTGTAAAAAGTGAGATGATAAGTAAAATATTGCAAATTGCACAGCAAACAAATATGTGTGACCAGTAAAATATGTACAGTATTTTTTCCGAGGTTGGGTTTTATGGTTTCTGCTTAATATCCTGAAACCGGTAAACATTTTTACTGAACATTTTACTTTAATTTTACTTGTCATTTATTATTTATACTTTACTTGACGTTTAAATAAAATACTGTGTACATAATTTGTTGCCAATATAAATTGTTTGGTATTTATAAAGTGTATCAAAGTAAACAATAAAGATTATTTGCACTAAAACCAAGCTTATCGTGTTTAAAGTAAGGTCAATAACTGTCTAATTTCTAAACAAATAGATAGAAATAATAAAAAAATCAATTTTGTCACAATAGGGTTTATTTATAGTGTTTCATAATTTTAAAATACCGCCATTTCTAAGGTCACTATATCAATAAGGTACCGCCATTAGTGATTTTTTTATATCTATCCTTGTCTCACAATTTTCTCCAACTGGGGATAAAAACACATAACCTAACAGATTCCTCACTTTACAAGTGCCATTACACCAAAAAGAAAATCCCCAAAAACTAGTGTCCTCCCTATTGCACTTGGGAAATTTGTATTTGTTATCCTTATCTCACAATTTTCTCACATTCTCAAGCGAGGAATGGAATGGCGTTACCTTATTGATATAGTGACCTTAGCCATTTCAAATTGTAAGCGACATCTAGCGTCGTAACATTACATTACTTAATGACGTCATAGAATGTACGCTATTAGTTGATGACGTCATGGAATCAAAAATTCTTCCTGCGGCGAGACACCTCACAGTGGGCGATTTGGAGGTAACTTTTCCAACAATCAAAGAACTCTTGACAAAATCAAGCTATCGTAGTAATTCTTTCGGGAGACTACAGTTTAGTTGTTGCCGCATAAGGTAAAAATAGTCCGCTACTGGTTGTGATATTATTTGACCTTGAAATTTTAAGGTTAAACATGGATTTTTTGAAGAAAAAAAGATTTTGACGAGTAAAACATGCCTAAAAGTATGATCCAACTACGTTTTTGCCAGGGACTTTGAAAAATTTAATATGCTTGATAACAAAAACATAGTTGGATAATACTTTTAGGCATGTTTTACTCGTCAAAATATCTTTTTCTTCAAAAAAGCCATGTTGAACCATAAAATTTCAAGGTCAAATAATACCACAATCAGTAGCGGACTATTTTTACCTTATGCGACAACAACTAAACGGTAGTCTCCTGAAAAAATTACTACGATATCTTGATTTTGTCAAGAGCTCTTTGATTGTTGGAAAAGTTACCTCCGAATCGCCCACTGCGCGCCTGCCTCCAATTATTATGCATTATTTACCCTTTTATATAACAATTTTGTAAGAAATAAACCTATGTTTTATCTATTCTTTTACAGATAAAACCGGACTAACAGAGCAACTTAGTTGAAAAATTATTATCTTCAACTAATTTGAATTACACTTGCAACCAGAAATAGACAAATAACTGGTACCTATCGTTTACAATTTCACATGTAAACTAGAATAACTATGGTTCTATCTAATTTACATTTGTTTTAGCTAATGGAAAGTGAATGTTTTGATGAACCGCCAATACCATTGTAGGAAATAGAATTTTTGAATACAAAACCGTGCTGCTCGACTCAATATCTTTTTTATTTGTTTTATGATTAAGCTGCATGTTAATTGTATTTTATGTTAAATGCTTTGCCATTTTAAGACCATATCACTATTTAAATCAGTACGGTTTCTTTTTTTTTAATTTATATGGATTCCACCGTCCAGATTTGATCCCGAATCTTCTGGTTTGCATGGCTAACGTTTTACTGCTTACTCGTATTTCCAAATTTACCAACATATTTGTCGTCGAAAGCGCCCCAAGAAATGACAAATCCTGAATGTAAAAGAAGACAAATATTGGAAAAACATGCACAAACAGTGAAAATGTTTTTAAATGATGACATCAGCAGTTTTTCGAAGTTTATGGAATAATTTACGTCACACAAATTTAGATGTTACCGAGCAGAGAAGTCTATTATGTTCAAATAAGATTATTTACAGTAGCACCACCATAGTTTTTGCATATATGTTGTACTCTCAATCAGCAGTGGTGAATAGAAAATTACAAACTTTAAAGTAGTTACAGAAATGTTATTTTATTCATGCGTTACAAAGGTTAAGTTGTGTTATTTGTATAAATATACTGTTACGTGTTCGTATTACTTGAGTATGTAAATAAATGTCATAATTACAGAAGCTATCTTTAGTTAATTACAGAGTAAAACTGTGCTCTTTAGAGCAAAATTATTTAAAATTTGAGTACTGTAATTTAAGACCACCAACTACCAGAGATGCAATGTTGCCAGCTCTAAGAGCATAGCTTGTAAGTGTAGGAGGCAGTGATTATATTGAAAATGGTTATCACGCTCTCGAAAGGCTTGGTGTTTTTTATACTTGTAGCTGGCGTTTGAAAACAAATTGAACGCTTTATCCTGTTTATTGTTCGACGTAATATTCAAGCGCCTGTTCCTGTAACACGTGCTAAAAACAAGTTAAAATTTACAGTCTATACAATGATCCCTTTCTAACAGTATTTATTAATCAACAGGACAGCTGTCGTCTATAATAATAATAGTGATAGTTGTTCTGTGGTTGACAATTTCAGGTGGCAGTATGTTTACAGAGTCGTGATTTACTCAGATTGAAGCATTGAAACGTTATACACTTGAAGCAAGTGGTTTTTCCAAAAGGCATTTGTAAGCTAATGGCGTCTTTTTCAGATTTTCATATAGAAGGCATTTCGTTTTGGCTAAATTTTATATTTCATTACGGATTTGGGTATCTGAAAATTTCAGTTTGTGTAATTGGTGTAGTGGCGACTGCGGCTTAGCTTCCCAACATTCAATTTTCTTTCGGTAAGGTAACATTTAAGTAAGGATTCGGAATTAAAACGGTTGTATACGCAATGCATGAATGAATATTTCAAACTGAATATATGCGCGAAATAGATGCATCGCGAAAGAATGAAATGACTTATTATTTAACGCATCACCCAGTGATACAAACTGATAGTTTGATACACAAGGTGTTGAAAAAAGATCGGATATTTTACCCACTTATAGATATCATCAATACAAACAAAAGAGGCCTACTAATAAACATGAGTCCGGAAACTCTTCGTTTCCGAGGTACAACATGTTAAAGATTTCCATACAAATCCGTTTTTTTATTGTTATCTAAAAAAGTCTTTGTACGATTTTAATGAAACGTTTACAGTTTGTAACTTTATGAGGTATCTTTTAGACCTATTACAGTTGATCTAGTAATTCCAGGGGCGTGCCTGCGGGGCATGTCGATTAAGTTTTTTTACAAAAAAATAACGCCCAGCAAATTTTTTGCAATTTTCATATTTTTTTCTAATAAAGCAACTAAAAATGCAACTTTTTTGTCTCCCGAGTTTTTTTCGTATCTCGGTTTGTTTTCAGGAAAAACAAAATAAAGCCATATCTTTGCACATCCCTGAACCTAAACTACAAAAACGAAAATGGTTCAAAATCTTAAAAACCCCTTAACCAATTTTAGTGAAACTTTGCAGGTTTATTGATGCTATTAAGGATCATGTTTTGGCGCACTTAATTTAAATTTTATTTATTACAGGAGCAGCCGGAATTTTTTAAAAACTTTAACACTCAGTAATTCAGTATCTCGGAAACGAAGAGTTTCCGGACCCATGTTTATTATGAATTTTTTGTTTGTATTGATGATATCTATAAGTGGGTAAAATATCCGACCTTTTTTTCAACACCCTGTATAATGCGTCCGTGAACACCAACCTAAATGTATCCCTGAATAATATTCAGTACGTAGAGCCGACGGTGCAGAGCGGAATATTCGAAATTGTAGTACATTTTCGAAAACATCGATACACCTTTCCCGCGTATATTAAAAAAATGTATAATCAAATTTTAATCGACGAGTCACAGCGTGATTTGCATAGAGTGTTGTGGAGGGAAAGTCTAAATGAACCAATGAAAAGTTTTGTAATGCGAGTTGTAAGTTTTGGTATTAGTTCCTCTCCATATTTAGTTACAAGGTGTTTATTGCAACTCGGCATCGAAAACGAAATTATCTATCCGGTTGCAAGTGACATAATAAACAATTATTATTACATCTATGATCTTGTACCAGGTGCCTACACGATCGCGGATGCGATAAAAATTAGAGACGACATTATATAAATTTTACAGACCGTCAGGTTTGAATTAAGAAAATGGTTCTCGAACAAACCGAAAATATTAGGGTCCATATCACGGTATAAAAATGATGATTTAAAGGTAGTGCCATTCGGAAATGACATGCCAAATGAAACCCTCGGTGTTCTATGGAACACACCTTTAAATGTCCAATTGTAGCATTCCACAGTCAGGGCTACTAAAATATAATAAATTCGAATTATAACAAAGCCTGAAAGTTAAACAACTTACAGTACTTGAGAGAAATACAGGTTGCACAATCTTCATCTAGTATTTAATTTCAAATAGAAGGCTAATTTGGGAATTTTCAAATAAAAAATAAAAGAGAAACCACTTCCTGTTTTGAATAAAAAACAAATTGGGGTTTGATAGCGTCCAGCAATAGATAAGGTAGGAGCTGATTCCCAGCTGAAAAGGATAAAAGAATAGAAAATCTTCCATCTGTAAGGTTGTAATTAATCTAATTTAGCATTATATTATAGAGTAATGGTTTTTCAGGCATATACATTTAATTCATTGGGCAGATTCTTAATAGAAAAAGCAGTTACAAATTAACTGGTAGGTATATACATTGGAGATCAGTATATATCCTAATAGAGGTGTCTTTGGTTTAGCTTTTTGCTTCCCCTACAATTCTTTGTTATCTTTGAGCACGGAACGTTGTGATTCAGTTGGATAAAGTAGCATGGATTCTCGACGAAGCCTTTTTGAAAGGTCTAATTGAAATAGAAGACAATGTTAGATCATCACTTAATCTCGTTAAGAGTCCCTCCCTCAAGAAACCGCTTTATTAGTATAGTGATGAAATTGTTTCCTGTTAACGGAGAGTTCAACTCGATGGGCAAAATGGGAAAAATTGTATAAACTATTCAGTTCAGTCATAACCAAAAATAGGTCAAAGTTACAAGTTTGAAATGTACCTTGAAATTTAATCTACCGTCAATAACTTCATAATAATGTAATAAGAAAATTTAATTACCTTTTCAGTAGCAATGCTAAAAGGAACCAAATAGATAGCCACCAGGTTATATTTGTAAATGTCAATTAGGGTTTAATGTTATACCGCAGGTATGTGTCAAATAATGGGCATTTCTTATACTTTAGAAATCCGATAAATCATTTAACAGCCATCATTGCGAGTAGAAGTAGGTTAAGAGGGTATAAAGAGCTCTTTAAATTTATCTTACCTGAATGTGCAAAATTTCAGAAAAACAGAAAACCTTTCTATAAAACTTATGATTAATATTAAACAATTTAAATCAAATTAATATGAACTATAATTCGATATTTCATTATAAAGTGTCATTTATGAACTGCCATAGTATATAAACCTTTATTATATTGAACTCATACTTAATCAATTAGCATAACCCCTAAATTACATGATTGGATGTATATGTAAATATTCTAGAGAAAAATAACAATTTAATAAATTTGTTGGCGCTCAATACTTCTTTCTTAGTGAACCTAAAACCTTTATGCGAAAGTGAAATAAACAAAAATCCCACATTTATCATACCCGTATCGTAGCCGAGGATTGAGCTAGTCGCAGTTAAGTGAGCTTTTTAAGGTAGGTTGCAATGGTTGGTACCCAATGAGAGAATTTAAGTTGAACGAAGGGATTACAAAACTTGCCATACTCTCAACAATTAGTCAGATATACTACCCATTAGGTTCAGTGACCCCTGTAGTAATGGTGGCTAAGATTTTAATGCAATCTCTATGGAAGGCAAAGGGGTCGTGGGACGATTTTTTACCGAATGAATTGCAAGAAAATTGGATCAAATTTAGAGACAGCTTGCATTTAATCAATCAGTTTAGGGTTTTGCGGCATGTTTTGTGCATTGAACCGATTAGAATCGAATTTCAGCGATGCGTCATTAAAATCTTTTGCGGCTTGCACATATTTGCAATGCGTTGATAGGCAGGGAATCTGGAGAAACCCGGGACTAACGAGCTGAAACTAGCCATTCGAGCTCTAGGTCGCAGGGAGAACCTTTTGTATCCACCACCAGCGAACGCCGCCCCGCTCGGAACGCAAAGACCACCCGGAAAATCTTGTTATATTTTTTGTTTATAACGTACATATTTAAAACCAAGAGTTTTCTTTTAATTTGTAAATTTAATTAAACCAAATAAACCTCTGCAAAATTTTGATTCGACTGTTTTACTCCAACTGTCTACAACCTTGGACCAGAGCTACCCGCGAGAAGTAATTAATAACGTAAAATAATCAAACTTGATTTTGAGCATAAAATTTAAAACATGCTAAAATTCCTTATTATTACAACACTTCCAATCCATAAATCTAATCTGTTTGACAAATCCTATTAATATACTATCAGTAATGTGCATAACACGTTGCCGGAATTTCCAGAAATACATAGAGTTGCCACTTTCAGACACCACCTTACTAGCCTTATTCATTAAAGTCTAAATTAGTATTTTCTTTTAGTTCTTTCCTCATCTCTTCTTTTCATGATTTGTTTTGTTTTGTTTTCTCTTCTCATCATTGTTAAATTTTTATTATGCACTACATAACTATTTTTATTCGTACTTGCACGCTATTAAATTCATTTTTCATCTTTTACTCGAACGAAAACAAATTAAATGTTATTTTTGTCTGGTTCTCTCAAGGCGTATCATTCAATTAGGCGTGGTTTTATATTTAAATAATTTCACTTGATCAAAACAACCAGCGTACACACCTGTTGACCGCGTAAGTTGACGTCTGTTACGGTTGGAATGCGTTCATAAAGGTTTACAGATGATTGAGCGCGGTTTGGTTGATTTTGGCTCTAGACTGCATATTTTGAATTTCGCGCTCTCCCTTCATTCGTTTTGATGAATTTTATCGGTACGCTAAACGATAAAATGGCCGGTTGGCGTTTTCAATTCTTCTTTTGTGCTACGGTTTCGAGCAGTCAGTTTTCATTTTTGTAGTCCCGAATCTCGTGCTTGCCGCATTTTTAGCTCAAATATTTGAATTTTCCCGATTCATTAAGTCAAGTTCGTAGTTTAGTAATGTAATCAAACCTTTACTCTGGCTGATAATTATTTCCGTTTCTTTTATATGCTAACGCATTGCAGATTCATTGAAAGTCGTCGAAATTCAATTCTAAATGTTGCAGTTTGGTTTAGCGGTTTTCTCAGGATTTTTGTTGTTCAGACAGGCTTAAAACTTCTCCCGAGTTCTTGCGAACCGCTTAGTCAAAGGTTGCAACAGCTTGAAATTTTTCGAGCGTTTCGTATAAGCTAAAGAGAGATCGCAGTTAAGTTGCGCCTGCGTGGCCTCAGTTGGTTTTTAGGATCGTAGCTTAAGCCATTCAATTACCGCTCGGCTCTGAGCTACAAAACACGTGTGTGAATTTTGCGCTCCGGCAGCAGCGTTCTATGCGGCCGGAGTACCTTTCGAAGATGCTGTAATTCCGCCCCAGTTTAAATATTTACCGGTGTGCTTTTCCGTCGACCAGAGATCGTAACGTGGATATTTCGAATAACAGTAACTTTTTCCGCCTATTGTGTTTGGAACTGCACTCGTCGTGCCTGGGAGTTGTTGCTAAGTGTCGTTGAGTACCGCATTTAATTGTTGTAAGCTTGGAAATTCTCGTTTATCGTAACGTGGCAGTTGAAATACGTCGTTTGACGGATTATTGTCGTGGGAATTCCAGTAAAAAGGCCTACGTGTACATACCGAAGTTTCGTTCCGTTTCGTGACCTGCCTTTCCGCCCTGCACTTCAATTTCACCATCGTTGGGGATGTTAGACCCAGACCGCTTCAACCAACAGCTTCGTGTTGCTTTTGTGCAGTTTCTTCAGGCTCTTTGGGGCAGTTGTTTGGGAAAGCAATCGCCTACAGCTCTGACGCACGTCGAACGCAGTCAACTTAACTTCTTCAGGTACCAATTTTATTGTATTAAATTTATTGTGCACAGCGTACAGTGAACGTAGCGTCTCGCCAAAAAGGTTGAACAATCTTACGAAATATTACATATATTGTTAGAACTGTTAGTTGCTAATTTACCAAATTTAAGAAATTGCCGTCACATTTTCTTGTTACTGCTTATCTTAACGTTGTGGCAGTTTCGTTTTGAACCACTTTATGTACTCGCTGTCAAGTATTCTTGCTATTGAGTCAGTATTTTGGATTATTTAGTGTGTAATCTCGTTTGTGAGTCATGCCGTTCATTTGCAGTCAAGTTTACCGCTTTTAACTAAGTTAAGACGTTACGTAATTTAACTTAACCCTCACTAACCCATGTCGGTGTCGTTGTTGTTTACGATATTTGCATGCGTTATGTGTGTATTTTTATGTTCTAAAGGAAGTTTAGCAGTTGCGCCAATGAGTTATTTTTGCAAGGTAAGTCAGTATTGTACGTGGATCGTCGATCAAACCCTGCCAAGGTAGAAAGAGAAAGGTGAATCACCCCTTTCCACATTCAGAGTGCATTCATCTGTGTTGTTGATTTTGTTGTCCCGATCCAGTCCGAATGTGACGGTGCACCATTTATTCAACATCATTTACCTCGCTTACCGGAGCGCAGCCCTAGCTCAAAGGTCATAAAGAACCCACCCTCTCGACTGAGTTCTTCTAGCCGGTGCAACCTTTGTTACCGTACATCGTAACGGAGTTAGGGCCGCGTATTCTAGGTATATTTCCCGATTATGTCGTAAAGTCGTGTTTGTGCGGTAGAAGGTTGGCAGGCTATTGGTGAAGTTACACTGTTAAGTAATAGGTTAGCCCTCGCTATATTTGGTCGACTTTCCAAGAGACATTTTTATTACGTCAATCTTGGCGGAATTACCTAGTGTATATCTTGGCCCTTCTTCTAGCTGTTAATGGAAAACCCTAAAATTCATCAATTCGGCATGCACATGGCGTTCTTAGCCCATAATGAATGCAACGGCGTCGAGTCCCTCCTATTCAGATATAGCATTTCTGCAGCCTCCTATTGTCGAGCCCTTTGCTACAAAATTTTCGTGTGAAATCCTCTTATTATTCGTCCTCCTACCGTGCTGTACCTTCGACGTACCTGAGCTAATTGATGTCTTGGAGCTCAACTAAAGAGTTAATGTAATGTGTATTTTTTCGATTTTAATACTATTTGAATTTCTTGTACAGTGCTCCTATTCCTCTTTAATACCTCCGTAACTTGCCTTGCTTCAGTGTTTGGCGAGCAAGTTCTGCCTGAGCTCCCCCAGACCCCTTGGGTTTTACATTTGCTATCTAACTCTTGTCGTAATTTGTACCTTGCTTAAGATCTCCATGGGTACCATTCAGGGCTCATTTGAACAATTGAATTGATGCAGCCAATTATTTTCATCTTCGGAGCCTATTGTCAGTCTCCGCATAACTTTTAATTGTTGGTTATGCTTAACGTAGATTGTCTGTATTTGTACGTTTTAGAATATTATAAATGTTAACTTACTCGCAATATTAGTCGAGTTTATGGGTTTTGAGGTGCAACTTATTTTTGTGTATATTTATAGAATAATCAGAAGTAATACTATAAGTACTTCGATATTATCGGGTTATATGTCGATAACTTGTTGCACAATAATAAAAGAGTGTCAGTTTGACAGGTTAAATAGTCCGACCGCGTCAGCGGGAGGATTCTTCTGTCAAACTGACACGATTTGTTATTGTGCAGGAAGTTTGAGACGTATAACCTGTTCGAAGTACGCATTGTATTCGATTTGATTATTTTGTGAGTAAATTTTAATATTAGGAACAAATAAATATTTTATTGGCAGCTCGATTTGTTTGAATTAACCTAGCTGAAAGTCATCTCCATGAAAATAACATCAAGTTGACAAAAGTTATGTATTGCGTTGCCTAGTGAAGTTACTATAGTATAATCGATTTTGTATAATCGAAATTATACAACATAACTTAACTAAATCCAGCCTTTTGATTGGTTGAAATCTCTACGAATAAAATAATCAGATATACACTGTGCTGGCTTTGTATGTAATTTATTACCTGTGATTATTATACACGAGCACTGGTGGCGCCCGCCATTACTATTTAATTAACGTGAGTATTTTTAATGAACTGCACGTAGTCTTCATTGCGGTAGCCCCGCCGGCATTTGTATCCACGTTGTATCATTTGATTATGGAAGAAATAGTAAAATCTGATATCACGCCGTCTACCATTCTACAAATGCAAGTAAGCTTTTAACATATGAATCTATGTATTTATGAAACGGCAGTATATTCTTACCACTGATGTGAAAATTGTATTAAAAACAAGTTAGTTTTAGATGAAGATAAGTTTCCTCTTTGTTAAGTAAGACAGTAAATTACCTCTAATATTGTTTCATTGGAGAACGACTTAGAAACTATGACTTGTGTAGTAAAAAATATGTGAACTGCAAACTTTTCTTTTGACCAGATTGTCAAGATAAATAAATGTACTGATATTTACAGCTGTACAATTCGATTTGAAAAAATGTAGATGTACCAAGGTATCAAATGTAAGTATAATTGAATTTCTATAAAAAATGATTAAATGCGCTTTAATTTTCAGGTTGTAGCAACGGCACAATGTGGCAATTGAAATATTAAATACAGTAGGTAATACACACAACTAATAATACGAAGAAATAAAGTAACTGTATTAAATAAGTAACAATGTAATGTAATTAATCAACATAACAGTCAATTACTTAGGTATTAAAATTAAAATTTAAGGTGCAGTTTTCACAATTTGAGATATTTATACTGGGAAAAATGTACCCAACGACTCTGGACAAAACGTGTCAATATCTGTGATGCAGTTGATTGAAGCAATGGAGGTGGTACTGAATTACTTTGGCCTACTAGTTCATTGGCTATAGCCATTTTGGATCTAAAAGAATCGTCTATGTAGCCTTCGGCAACTGTAGTACTTTTCCACCCATCGTTTCAATGGCGTTTCAATTTTGTTATATCTGCTTCTTGACCTGCCAATATTGTTACGCTACTTCTACGGAAGCAGTATATTGTGCGAGATTTTCAAAATTTGAAAAAGTAGCTATTTTAGAAGGTATACTGCCAAAGGAGTGGATACCAACAGGTTGTTTTGTACAGTTATTTTTTAAATAAAATAAAAAAAATCGTGTAAGGGTACTTCCTGGTGGTCTTAAAGATATGTACATTTTAATAATATCTATCCATCTAGGTACTGTTTTGCAAGAAATACGAACTTTATTGGTTTTGGTGTCTTAAATTGTAATAATTAATTATTACATTATCACGATCTTGATGTCTTGCAGTTTCATATTTGACAATTCATGTCTGCGACATGCCGCACACAAGCCGATTATTAAAGCTGTCTAAAATGAAGACGTTAAAATTGGGTCAATTGAGTTAATTGAAAATAAGTACTTGCTTTCATCATGAGGTACATCTCATTTGGAGGCTCATTTATAAATTTTTCAATTTCCTCAATCTCTAAAGCTTTACATTTGTTTGGCACATACACATTTCTCCTTGTTTTTAAAAATGCAATCAGCTTTGAGTAACTTTCAATGTTGATATTATGTTTAATATTGAGTGTCGACTTTAGCATCGAAAAAATTGACCATAACGTGGAAGATGTTAATTTTTTTTATCTAAGTTCAAAGCATGCAAGTAAAACATTTTCATTAAAAGTGCGTGCATCATTTTCATTGGACCACTTAATAAACACTTCAAATTCTTTCCAATATTCATGTACAGATTTTTGTGTCAATAAATTATTGATAACGTTTTCAGCAACTTCTTTAATATGCGCCGTGTTTATATTATCACAAATTTATAAGTACAAACTTGTCAACAAAAAATTGCAAGAAAATAAATTAATTACATTTAACAAGTCTCAAGAAACAAGAGATCTTGATTTTAAAATTTTAAATCTGTTGGTTTTACCAATATAAAAATCCCTAATACCAAATATTTAAACAAATAAATGTTTCAAAATGTTTAATTTAAAAAAATCGGCATAAAAAATGTATATTACACGTCGAGAAACTTCTCTGCGAGTACTCGTATTTGCAAACCTTACCCGTACACACAAACAAACAATTTCTGTACTAGTGATACAATAGTTATTTGTTTCATTAGTACAAAAAATGCATGATTTCGGGACAAGTAAGACAGATCGCCGGACGACGCGCAGCGGAGTCCGGCGAGTTTTACGCGTCCCGAAAACGCATTTTTTGTACGAATGAAACATACTATTTTTTCTCCAACTACTCATAAATTCGGTAATATGACTTATTATTTAGAATCAAACATTGTAGGTTATGGTATCCAGCTTTGGGGTTGTGCAAAAGCATCCCATACAAAGATCATACAACGGATACAATCTAAAATACTCCGAATAATCACTGACGCTCCATGGTATGTAAGCAACGATTCTATCCACACCGACCTGAAAATCCCTCATGTAACAACTGAAATCCAAAGATTCGCACAAGCATACAACTTCAAGCTACCAGGACATGAAAATGACCTTATAGGGCATCTCGCACGCCAACCAGCAGCCGCAAGAAGACTTCAACGCACCTGGCCACTAGATTTACTCCCCTAACTGCCTTCTGTTAGTGTATAACCCTGGGAAGACGGTAATGGCCTGATCCCAAATCATGACATGTAGATATTTAACATAACATTTACTAATTACTCACTTGTATTTTCTGAGTAGATTGTAAATATGCAAATAATTAAAAAAAAAAAAAAAAAAAAAAACATTGTAGGTTATATTGTAGAACTGTCATGGCGCAAATAAACAATCACTGTACGGGAAAAATAAACAACGACGGCGACTGCCGAATATTGACGAAGCGTTTGCTTTTTATTTAAAATTTACCATGTAAAACCCTATCTTGCGTCCATTTTTGTACTAGTGCAAATATGAATCGAAAAGTGTACAGTTGCCAAGGTAATTTGTGAACATCCCGAAATGACTTACTTTTTATACAAAATTATTCGACAATATGGTGTCTTATTCGTGTGGTTGGAGAAAATAGTAATTTGTTTCACAAGGCCAGAAACTGAATTTT
>CALNHX010006995.1:0-80253 GCA_940337035.1 Agriotes lineatus
TTATATCATTCCCTCTTACTAGCACGGTTAGCTCTTTCTCCATTTCCTTCCTATAACACGAACTTATTTATTCATCCTTTAACCGTTCTACTTGTGCATATTTCTTCCTCCCTTTGAAGATTTTTGGTTTATGCGCTACGGTAGTTCTTATAGTTATTCTAACAAGGTAGTGATTTGACGCTATTCCGTCCCCCTACGACTTTTTATATCCAATGCAATATTTTCGTGTATCGTTTCTATAAGCAGGTAATCGATTTGATTCACACTTCTTCTATTAGGGTGTTCCCATGTTCCCTTGTAGATGCCCTTGTTCTGCCTGTGGGTGAATATTACCCTTAGATTTCTGGCTGCCGAGATACAAGTGCGTAAAGCTACTCTTTAGGCACGAGTGGGTTAGAGTTAAAACGCAAGTGAGCGAGCGTTTTAAGCCCCGCGAGTGACTAAAGATGCTTTACGCATGTGTATCGTACAATATTTTATCTCCGATAGAATTTAGAAAACACGGTAAATATTAAAAAAAAATTAAATGCAAATTAGGATTACCAGCAACCGGTCGTAATTTTGCGTGTTTTATAAATTTTAAAACACGTTGCTACTGACAACGTGCCTAATGAAATCTTTTACACACGTTACCACTAACGACGTAAACTAATGAAAACATGTTATTCAACAGTCGTTTTACAAACTTAAAAATGCCAACTAAAAGGCAATTTTACGCACTGTCGTAGATAAAATGTATTTTTGTTATGATTGTAATAGTACTGTCTATAAACCCCTAGATGCACTGCTAACTACTACGGAGCGTCCAAAGTTGAAATTGTACGAACTTTCGTGACAATTAATTTCTACAGCAATCGATTGCAAGTTTAAATACTCCAACTTTCTACAGCTACGGCTTTCTGCGTTACCGACAACCTATATATTTTTTTTTTGCTTACAATTACAGGAACAAACCCTCAAGTTTGGCAGATTCCTTCTGAGACAACCTGTATACGTTCATTTGCATATGCTGAAAATGGTCGCCCTTTTTAATACAAATTTACGGGCAGACTAAGGAGTCATGTTTTTTGGAAGGTGTTCATAGTTTTAATAAAGAAGTAATCGTGTGGTTTATAATAAAGTAAAGTAGGTGCATATACTTTCTAACCTGCGAAATCATCGGAGTTTGACTTATAGTCTGATGAATCCTGTGGTAGTAGAAACGAAAATGCCCTGGAAGTCTCCCTAGCAATCAGGTCGATGTAATATTTCTCTGTTTCATTTGCATTTCCACTTACAACGTAGAATATAAGCACGAAATGAACTACTACACTTACACTCATTTCCAATTTAACTGAATCTAAATATACGTATATTTGGCAATTAATGTAAACGCCCTTCCGATGTCTCAATTTAATTTAATGAATAGATAAAAGGAAACAGATAACACAAAATGTGCGGTAAAGATTTACGATCTGATAGAAGAACAAGCGGTAGCCGGGCATTTTGAAGTTTGCGCACAATGTAAATTGAATAACATTTCCTTGGCACTTTATTCATGGTAAACACGACCTTGGTGAATATTCAGCTAATTAGAACAAGTGTAACTTTTGGATTTGAAATATGTAGGTTTTGACAAGTTTATAGCAGATTTTTATATAGTTACATTTGTTCAGATTTATTTAAAACAATGCAAGAAGTTTTTAAATATTAATATTAGAAAACTCTAAAATATAATGTAGGCACATAAATATATTGAAGAGAGATAAGCTAAGCTTCAATTTAAATACAATAGAAGGCTGTAGGAAAATTATAAAATTTTATACTGGAGATAATATTTAACTATCATAAGGTCTACACATTACCCTTTTGCTGTGACGTAACAATTTTCTCTCTTTATTCAACCATACGGAACTGGACGAAACAAAAATTGTCCAGTTTTTAAGTATGGCTATGGTTACTTAAATTTTCAACCCATGAATCATCATCTGCTAAGCCATCTTCGAGGCACACTACTGCAGACAGAGTGCCTGCACCCGTTACCACAGTTACGCTCTCCCTGTCAATGTGACATTTGTTCAAAATGACAGTAAAATAATGCGCAATAACAAGCAATCGAGCAAGCCTAATATCTAATTTTAAGTGTTAGGAACTTCTTCGAAAAGAAGAAATGTCGGATTAGATAGGTCAAGAATGTGTTGGTTTAAATAATATGCTATTTACAGCATCCGAGCAGCCCTTACAGTAAGCTTAGGTATATGTCAAATTCTTTCTAAGATCTACTACCTGCGATCTAAATGATTTTTTTGAATTTCAATGCAATATAAGACAATTTTTTTTTGTTTCGCGTCAGATGTGCTCGAGTGCAGATGTTAACGTGCATTTGGTGCTAGTGATAAAACTTTTTGCTGGTCTTAAAATTATTACAACCAATACGAACATTATCGCTGACTCCGGTAATGTCACCAATAAAAATTCAAATAACGTTCTCCTAAAACTGCCGACATTAATTTATAACAAAAACGAATCATTTTCAACAGAAGCTATAGAAATGCAGCAGGTGTCACAAAACAAAAGAACGCATACATTTCCTGACTTATTATATAGGTACTCTACTCCTGACCGCTCCGAGGGTAATAAAAGATACATGTTTGATACAAACACTTTAATACCAAATAATAAATACTACGTTCTACAGCCAAACGAACATTGCTCCAATCAGACCACAAACGACATTGAGAAAAACGTCGAGGAATCTACCAAACCCAAAATTTCTCCGATATTTTTACATCAGGCTGAAAATTACCAAAAAGTATTAGCAGATATAAAACAAACGGTTAAAGAAGACTTTACCACTTCATCTAAAGGAAAGTGCTTATGTATTAATTTATGTTCCATCGAAGACTTCCGTAAACTTACTGCTTTTTACGATAACCTCAAGTTAAACTGCCACACATTTCGAGATCCTCAGTCGAATAATTTTTCAGTTATGCTTAGAAATATTCCCACATCTATAACTGAAGAAGAGATAAAACGAGAACTCGAGATCCTTAAGTATTCTGTTAAAAAGGTGACTATACTATACAATAAGCAGAGAATGCCAATTCCATTATGCGATGTAGACTTGGAAAAAAGGGTATAGTACAGTCAAAATAAATTTTGACCTGGGCAAAATTGAAACACAAATGATTGTTTTTGCATTATACTGTGAAAAGTATGTAGTTTAACATACTCAAAATCCCCATTAATTTACTCCCGGGAAATCAGTCATAATCCAAGATGGCGGCTGAATTTGCCGATTTTTGTCTTTTTTCTCTATTTTGCTGCATTTATTGCCGTAAAAAATATAGTGTGCACTCAAATAGGTACTTATTATGTACTGAAGCATGCCATTTACATCATATATTTGAATTACTTTCATACGTATTGTTATACAGTGTCCGCCAAAAAGTTGGCATAATATGGGAAAAATTTTTATTTTTGATTTTTCAAAAAAACTTTTTACGTCAATAATTTGTGCTTCTCTAAAAACCCATTTATCTTCTATCATATATACCGAGTGATTTTTACTTATTGAGAAAATGGAGTTTTTCGAAATTGTCAAAATCCAAAAAATGCTATTTTATGGAAATAAAGTAACATTTCAATGAGATTTTTTTAGAGTGTGTTATTTTTAGCTAACCGAGCAATATCAAGGCCAGAAAACACCTATTTTTTTAACTTTAGCTAAAAATTCGCTTTATATTTTTTAAATATTTTTCAAAATTTTACATACCAAGACTTAATATTAAAATTTAAACTTTTTTATATCAAGACTTTAAAGATTTATAATTGGAAAAAATAATATACAATGTTAATTACTTTCTTATAATTTTTATTATTTAGCGAAAAGTAGTACATTTGCAGAATTTTTACGTTTTTTATGCAAGGCGCTTTTTAGGAGAAGTAGTTTTCAATTATAATTAATATCTATTTAAATAGCTTCAAGAAACTCTAATTTAGCCCTGTTAATGAATTACTGTTACAAAGATGATGTAAATGTTCTTTTACAGTTGTCTAAATAAGGAGATTTTTTAGAACATGTAATTGGGTAAAGAAACATCGCCTCATTTAAACAACTGTAAAAGAACATTTACAGGATTTTTGTAACAGTAATTCATTAACAGGGCTAGATTAAAATTTACGATCATTTCCTATGCTACTTGAGTCTCTTACAGAAGCCCTGCCCATTTTTGCAGCATCTGGGAACACGAATTACACAAATCAGTTAACCCCACAGACTGGGGATGGAGCATCCTTTATCTAATAAACTTGTCCGTCCGTCCAGGAAATGCAGGAAAATAGAGAAAAAGAGGCAAAAATCTGGCAAATTCAGCCGCCATCTTGGATTTTGACTGATTTCCCGGGTCGAGATTAATGGGGATTATGAGTATATTAAAATACACACTTTTCACAGTATATTGCAATTTTGCCCAGGCCAATGGTATTTTTATACTTTTTGACTGTACTAATACATCAAACGAAATCATTAAGCTAACTAAACTTGGTTACTGCATTATATCAGTCAAGCCAAGAAAAAGATCGCAAGACGTACCCCAATGTAAACGATTCCAGAAATTCGGACACACGAAGAATTATTGCAAAATAGAGCCCAGGTGTGTCAAATGTACTGGAAATCACTGGAATGCTGCCTGTGCCAGAAACAAAACAGTGGAACCAAAGTCTGTCAATTGTCTAGGAGAACATCCGGCCAACTGCAGAGGTTGTCCGCAGTTCATAAAAACGAACAAGACATCGAATCTTATCCACCAAAAAACCCAAAAAATAAATTCACCGGATTTAAGCCCCATCGCTTTTACTTCTACGGTTGAAGAACGGCGAACACTACCCCCAAGAAGATGGGAAAAGCCAACTGAAACTATTGATATCGGTAGCACTCAACAAAATTCCTCAAGTGACATATTAACAAATATAGTTAGAACCTTAATTGACACTATTAAACCGTATATTGGAAAAATTATCGATTTTCTCACAACATCTCTTCTACCACTATTATCTCAATATGAATCAAAATAACAAGCTAGTTATCAATAACATAACATGTGTCAATTGGAATGCCAATGACATAAAATCACACCGTCTCCAGTTTATAGCCTTTTTAGCCACAAATAACGTTAATATAGCTTGTATTATCAAAACTCATCTTGTAAACTGTGAAAAATTTAAAATTCCAGGATACAGCATTTATAGAAACGACAGAATTACACCAATTCGTTCAGGAGGGTTGCAATAATTGTTAAATCTAAAATTAAGCATCACTATCTTCCAAATTTTAATCTAACCCATCTAGAAGCGATTGCGATAAAAGTAATGTTAAATGACTATACTATTAGGATTATAGCAGCTTACAAACAGCCGAACAAAAAATTACTGCGGTATGATATTCAACATTTTTTTTACAATTCCGAACCTACTTTATTACTGGGCGATCTTAACTGCAAGAATACAATATGGGGATGTCATACGAGTAACCCAGATGGTATTAAGTTAAACAACTTTTCAGCAGAAAAGGCTTTACGCGTTGCAGCTCCGGATGAATTCACCCACTATCCGTATCGTACAGATAATCGACCGGACATTCTAGATATTATTTTTCATTCGAATTTTACGAAAGCGATAACTCCGAAAGCCGTCGGTGTGCTTGATTCAGACCATTGCCCCGTTTTAGTGGTATTTAGTGGCACTCACAGCTACATCGAACCACTCCTTAGATTAATTGAAGGAATAATAGACCGGGACTTATTCAAAACTAATCTAGACAACAACTTGAAGGCCCGATCAATTATCAACGCCCAAGAAGACGTAGACAAAGAGATTTGTAATCTCAGTAAAGACATCAAACTTAACGTACAACAAGCTACTGTCTCCAAGATGAGAACTAAGAAAACCACTAAAATACGCCCTCCAGGCTGGATAGTTAATTTAATAAACCAAAAAAACTTAACAAGAAGATAGTGGCAAAGATCAAGAGATCCGCGTCCGAAAACGAAATTAAACAGGCTTGTCCATCAACTTCGCTGGGAACTAGACAAGTATAGAATATCTACGTCTAAAAAGTATATAGAAGAACTTCAACCTGGAGAGCCACAAGAAGAATTTTAAGACAACAAACTGCTGTGCAACCATTACATTATGATAACATCGTGCACTCGTCCGACAAAAACAAAGCTAACGCATAAGCAGCACACTTAGAGCAAACATTTACGATAAACATCGATGAAAAGGACTTCATCGACGATATACTTCAATTCACAAGAAGCAACATGCCAATAGATACTCAAGTTATTAAACCTACATCTCCTTTAGAAATTCAAACCTACATTAACCAAATGTTAATAAAATAATCACCTGCACCGGACCTTATACCCAACATAGTACTCAAAAATCTGGAAACAAGCCCATGTCCTACCAATACATAATCATGACAAAGACAAATCCAAACCAGAGAGCTACAGGCCGATTAGTTTGCTGAATGCGCTATCGAAGGTACTAGAAAAAGTGATACAAACCAGGCTGAATGAACATATTACACAAAATGATATTATACCTCCTCATCAGTTTGGCTTTCATAATCACCATTCTACACGTCACCAGTTACTATGAGTAACTGAATATATTGAAAAAGGTTTCGAAGCAAAAAAACATGCAACAGCTGCCTTTTTAGGTCTTAGCCAAGTCTTCGACAAGGTGTGGCACGAAGAACTAATTTATAAGATAATCAGACTTGGATTTCCTGGTTATATTATCCGAATGAAATCATCCTATTTAAGAAGTAGAACATTTGTAGTTCACGTACAGTCGACACTTTCTGAAGTCAAAGTCGTCCAAGCAGGAGTTCCCCAGGAAGCGTAATAGCACCAATGCTATTTAACATCTACACACACGATACTCCAACAACGGTAAACTCTTCTCTGGGAATGTTTACAGATGACACGGTCATCCTTACTCCGAATTATGTTCTTGAAGCCTCCATCCAACAACTTCGAGAAGCGGCAATATCAATGTATGGTTTAACAAATGGGGCATTAAAATTAATCAACTGAAGTGCGACGTGAAGATTTTTACACTGAGACGGGTCATTGATACTTCCAGGATAACAATAAATAACGAAGTCATTCCATAGAATCTTAAAGACTCGGCCATTAAATATTTAGGAGTATATCTAGACATGCGACTCTCTTGGGGGTACCACATCAACCAAAAACTTGACCAGTCAAATACCAGATTAATGCTACTATATCCACTAATTAACAAAAAATCATCTCTTCAAATAGAATATTCTACTCCCATATATAGATTTATAATCCGACCAGTGTTACTGTACGCGTGCTGTGTCTGGGGTAATACTTCTAAATCGCAAATAAATAAACTTCCAGAATAAAATCTTACAAACTATACTAAAAGTCCCGTGGTATATGAGAAACAATCAAACTCTCAGTGAACTGGGAATACCTACTGATAGTGAATATATAAAAAAATTCTGTTTCCACCAGAGATATTGTTTTAGACAAACAATACATATATTGTAATGATTTACTGCCCACAGCAATTCTGATTGGATAATTAACTAAATGAATAAGGTCAACATGCGCAGCAGTAATTAATAATTTGAGGGATACAAGTTAGCATAAAATAAGGCAGGTTTCAGAAGGGTTGCGTTCAGAGTTTTAGATATGATAAATATTCGAAAGGGTCATTGAAATTTAATTTGTAACTGACAGAGTTGTGCCTATTTACGTCCAACGTAATGTGAATAAAATGATACAGAATGATTTGTTGAGTACAGAGAGTATATGAGAGTTATCTATTAAAAGTATATCAGCCGGAAAAGGGCAAATTAGCTGAAAGGTAAACGAAACAGTGCCAGCAGAATAATAATTGCAATAGAGCAATGAAAAATGGAAGGCAACCGATCGAAAGACAATTAGTGAGACGCTAAAGGAACTCCAAGTGTATCAGTGCATTATAAACAAAAGTGATGTAAAAGCAGAGCAAAGGGTAGTGACATTTATCACAAGAAAAAGACAATTTTAGCAGTTAGGCAAAGATATGAAATTAAAACTGTATTCCCTAAGGTCCAACTGTTATCAATCCTAATTTCTTTTATAAAAATTTTAAATCTAATTGCTAAGTTACACGACAATCTTTTGTTAATAATTACCAAACAAGCTTCTTAAATTTGTGTTGGGAGCGGATTGAGCTCCACAAATTATCGCATCAAATTATAAATAAAAAGTCCTTTTTTATACCAGTTGTGTGCAAAGTTATTCGCCAGTGTGCAGGATATCTTTGGGTATAGTTTGCAAAGTGTTAAGAGGTCCGAGAGTAGCAGTTGAGCCAGCAGCAAGATTCGTCCAAGTGCGAGTAACTTCGAGGGATCATTTCCATAAGGGAGCAGCATCGGCCAGCAAGAGTTTTGTGTCCACCTTGTACAGCCGTTTCTCCTAAGTGCCTGTATACAGAGTTTCGGAGCAGGAAGCAACCACGAGAATTACTATCGACGAAGCGTCTCCAGATAACGTATCCCGCCTACGAAGCAGTCCTTTTCAAGGTAATTTCACAGGGAAAGCGTTAGAATAGGTTCATTATTTTTGGATCTCATCAAGTTGAGACTGTCTACGAGGTGTAGCACCAGGTTCCAGTTGTCCAATTCCCTCCGTTTTCGAAAAATTTTGCGGCATTTTTCCGTTTTGGCCGGATGCAGAACAAAAAACAATCGCGCGTGGGTTTTGACACACTAGAAACAAAACGAGCTTAGCAGTTGCTACGTCACAGGATTAATCGTATTTACCTGATGGTTCCTTGCCATTTCGGTGCTTTACAATTCAATTTTAAGCAGTTGTTGCACTTGCAGATCATCTAGTCTACTGAGTCAAATTTAGGGGTTATCCAAGCACAGATGGAAATTGTGCATTTGCCCTAATAATTGTGAGTATTTGTCGTACAAGGAATTATATGTCATACAAAGTTTTTCTTAATTTTATTAACCGACACCCTGGGTTAAGTTTGTTCCATGTTCACCTGAGCTATGCCCTAATTTATTGCAAATGGATGAAATAAGGAATGGCCAATAAACCATTTATTAGTGGTAATTATTATTACATGCTTTTAATTTGCCCTAAGTTTGACAGGCAGGTTCTTAATTGAAACTAAAATATTTTATAAAGTATAGTATCCCTTGCCATAATTTTATTATATTTAACACCCCATTTATTATGCAAGCGGGATGCTATTACAATATCTCATCTAAACAGTAATGATTATTTGATAATCAGGAACCCACTAGTTGCATTATAAATGATGATACCACTCCCTCTAACATCAACCAATGAAAAACGACAAAATGCATAGTTACGCATGTACTAACTTTTGATAATGTACATAGCAACTGATAATCACATACCTTTCTGATTAATAGATGATAATCACACGGTTTCACAAACATCACGTTACCTGCTGTCAGTACAATTGTCATAACAACCACATTACCTGTACTTTTAATATTTAAAATACACTATTCAAACTTTGTTTATTGACTAGTGATATAATCTAGCCGAATGCAACTCGTGTCTTCTTGATTATCAAATCATTTCTGTTTCCACTCAATATATTGTTTTAGGCAATCACTCGAGTCCAAAGGACGAGCGTGATTGCCAAACAATATATATCGTGTAAACAGAAATGATTATTTGATAATGAAGAACCCACTAGTTGCATTATATATGATAATACTTATTACATTTTATACTTATGTTTTTAGAAGGATGATCAACAGACTTGCGTTCTATTTCTGAGGTTAGAGATTACCTTTTTGTTAGCTCCTGAAAGACCGCATGTCAGATGGGATGAGTTTTTCGCTGATCAATGTTTGTTCTGTGCTAGTAGCTCAAAGAAAAAACACTTACCTTAAGGTGGCCAGCACCTCAATAAACAACTGCAGTGAAAAATTAAATTTGCACGGAAAGGTATATCATTGGTGAAAATAACTGCGCCACCGCTTCATCAATCTGGAAAAACTTCCTAGCACTCGATAAGTTTGAAAAAATGCATTAGGAACCCGATCCCAAAAGAAAACTGCCCCACAGCCAACACAAAAACGACATAACTTGCTAACACGCGTTTTTGAAAACCACCGAATTAAGTAGTTCTACTAAGCATAAAAGTCAGGAGACATGAGATGAGTCGCACATTCTGTTATACATTCTTAGTTTTAGTTGAATTTAAAGTAACAGTGTCACTCACAGTACTTAAATTTGAAAATGTATCTGGGGTACGGTAAAGTACTGCTAGTACTGAGGCAATTCCAAACAGCTTTAAAAGTATGTAAATCATAATCCGCTCATTAAGCACAATCATCTAGAAGCCTGATGTTGCATATAGAGTGCTAAAATGAGTACAAAGTTGATAATATAACGTAAAGATAGCTTCCTTTAAATGATATGGGTTAAGGTGAATACCTAAATGACTATTTTATTATTACGTCCCATCATTCATTACATTTTTGAATATCTATAAAAACGTTCGTTTTAAATCCTTATGGATTTGAGAAACGCACTATGTTTTACAACTTTTATTTTTATCTGCTACTAGAAGAAACAAATATTCTTTTAGAATTTTAGATCACCGTTCTTGCCTTATTAAGTCAGATACTTTCTCCCCTATCATAGTAGCTGGAGCACTTGTATGGCCTGATGTTGCCAAAGGGATTATGCTGGCATCGGCAACTCTTAAATTTCTTATACCATGCACTTTCAATTCCTGATTTACTACTGCGCCTGTTAGAGGATTTGGGCCCATTTTGCAGGTTCCGACGGGATGAAATATGTGAAACGTGAGTTGACGCAATTGGCAGTACCAATAATCCCTAGAAAGATATTCATACTGTTGACAAGCTGGAAGAGGGGCATGCATCAAAGAAGTATTTAATTTTCTGAATGCAGTTGTATTGGTAATTTCCAATGCGAGTTGGATTCCCTGGTACATAGTTTCTATATCTTTTCCTTCTGGATCAGACAACACATTGGAGTTAATCAAAGGATATTCATACGGATTTTTTGACTTTAGTCTGATGGTGCCCCTGGATTTTGGATGCAGAAGAACAATGTAAATTGTGAAAGTTCGGCGGGGATCAATGTTCGTCCATATTGTGTTATATACTTCGTCGTTGTAGTGATAAGCTCTCTGTAGAAAATTGTTGGTGCTATTAGAGGCGACCATTAAAAGTTCGATATCAGGATATCCTGGAGTCTTTTCCAACTTAGTTTGCAAAAATGCAACGGCTTGCGAATTACCTCCAATAGTAAAGGGACCAAACCCACTGAGATATTCCTCCACGTTTTGTCGCAATGTTGAACTGAATTCTGTGTAGTTAGTAAGAAAGTGCAAGGCGTAGTAGGCTGCATGGTCTTGATAATTGTCTCCCACTGAAAGGGGTTGTACTATAGGAATTCCCAATCTTGCCAATTGTAGTGGTGGACCAATTCCTGAGAGCATTAGTAATTGTGGAGAATTGATAGATCCGCCTGACACTATTACTTCCTTTTTCGCCAGTGCTATAAGGCCACTTTCGTTGTTCCCTAATCGGCTGAACGATACACCATATGCCTTTTTGGTAAGTCTATTGATGAGTACTTTGGTGGCTAGGCTGTGCATTAAGATCTTAAGGTTGGTTCTACTCGATGCCGGCCGTAAGAATGCTTTGCCAGTACTGTCTCTTCTACCATTAATCAAATTATATTGTGTTTGAGCGACTCCTAGTTGCTCTCTTCCGTTATAATCGACTACTTTTCTCTCCAGTTCCAAATTTGCTTCAATAAAAGCATCAAATTGTGGATTGTTGGGCCTGTGGTATTCGACGTTTAAATATCCTCCTTTTCCATGATATCCCGGATCGCCATTGATAAGAGAGTTTTCAGACTTTTTAAAGTAAGGCAAAACATCCTCATACGCCCAACCTTCATTTCCCTGCTGATACCATTTATCATAGTCTAGTTTATTCCCTCTTACGTACAATACCGTGTTAATAATAGTTGATCCACCTAAACCTTTACCTCGAGGACAAGTGCATTGTCTGTTAAACATTCCTAAAAATTTGGTAATTAATATTATGTAGGTATTATAACTTTAGAACTTAATACCTAGACACGAGGTTGTCTGTGGAGTAGTATTATAGTTCCAATTAAATTCCGACCCTTGCAGGTAAATGCTCATTCTAGGGATGTCGGTAAAGTCGGTTTCATTTCCGCCAGCTTCGATTAGCAGCACTTGATTTTTGCTATTCTCGGAAAGTCTGCTAGCGATAACTGCACCAGCAGCTCCAGCACCTACTATGATGTAGTCGAACGTTCCATATACTGAAAGGAGTGACTTAAATAAGAACAAAATAAATAAAAATGAGATACTATATCAGTGAAAGACCGATTCCGATTTCCCGAGATTTATATATTACAAATACTGACTGGCAATAGTAGACATAGTGAAGCAATTTACCATACTTTACAGGAAAATTAAATATGATGAACTAATAATGTCTCTTTCATATTTAAATGTACAATTCTTCCAAAAAATTGCATCTCCACTGTTTGAGATACCTAAATGCATGTGTGGATGGCGTATCTTATATCAAGATGTGCGACAGTTGACCAGTAAATTATGAGTATAGTAAAATCGTAAACGCAAACCATATTGTACAACGTCTGTTCTGCTGGAATTGTACAGATGGCCTTCTGTAGTAAGGCGCCCTTTCTTCATCTAAACTCTATGAAATCAGCGTACTTGCGTAATTGTAATCAAAAGCTCGACACGCGCACGTTATCGGCTAGGTTAGGTCAGTCTGATTGAGGAGTGGGCATACACGGGCGTGACTTCCATTGAATGTTAAAATATCCTTATTTTTGGACCTACTGCTCGCCGCCTACCCCCGCTGCAGTTTGTAAATTGTCCAAAATCTTCGATCTGACACCAATGTGTCCGTTAATACCAACAGCTTATATTCATAAAATAAAAGTTACTGGTGCTTTGGTTAAGGTTTAAAATGAAAAAATAATTAAAAAGTAGGTGCAACAAATATTTCCTTCAAAATAAAAATAATCCTTGAATGACTGATTTGCTATGATAGAGCCATGGCTCCTTATAGCAATCCATGACTGCATTATATGCATGTAACTAACCTGATAAGCCATCAGAAATGGGTTCGTAAACAGATGAATCCTGTGGTAATGGATAAGTAAATGCATTTGCAATTTCTTTGTTAATTAAGTCAACATAATAGTCTACTGTTTGTCCATTGCTATATGTCAAAAGCAGTAAATAAGCTAAAGCAAACACCGACTCCATAGTTAGAATGCATGTATCGATAATATGTTAGCTTTTGTACTTAATGTAAGTAAAAAATACACGGCGATATGTTAAGTTAGCTGCGCATACTATATTTACATGATACAACATGAAGTCCCTAAAATGTGGAAGATTATAGTCATTAAGGTTTGACGTATTTCCAGAAACCGAAAATATTTAATGAACTATAAATATGCAATGCAAATTTGTTATATCCGGCGATAACGCCACACTCATTTATGCAAATAAACATTGCTTTATTCTTGCACTAGTTACATTTAAACGATGTCCATTAATATTAAATTAAGAAATGCAAGTACATAACTGATTATTAGTGCAAACCAATGAATCAGTAAACCACCTTCAACTAGTTCAATTTGCCTATGACTTTTCAGCAAGATGTATAAATAACAACTAATCATAATTTTGGGTTAGGCGTCTTTTGCAACAAAGAAACAAAAAACTGCCTGAAAAATAAAAACCACATATGCGAGTTATATTCGCTATATTCGCGTGTAAATAACCTAGGGTATGCAGTTCTGTGCATCTAAAAGTACTAAAATAGGTTTTTGGTAAGTTTTTACAACCACAGAAGTTTATTTGGACACTCTATATCTTATACACCATGTGTTGCAAAAGTATGGAATGTGCTATACATCTCAGTACTTACCTATTTCATTAAAAAATAGTTCAGATATAAGTTATTTAGTATCTAGCTTTGGATCATATGTACTTGTGGTGAAATAGTTTACTATCAAATGTATTTACAACTTACTGAAAAATATAGTATAGGTACTCCATACTTGTCGAAACAATAACAATCTAATTAATATATCTATGTCCCCAGAAGGTATGGTATTAAAGTACAAAAAGACGTGAAAGATGGGAACTGGGATGGGAGATTGAGGAAGTTAATTGAAAAAGTTAAACGCATTATAACGCTTTCATAGAGCTGATATAGATTGCTACCTATGTCTGTCTACTACAACTACACTACCAGTATTATTGGTAAGAGTATTTCAATACAATTTCAAAACTTTACACGAGAAAGCGAACTTCGCTATCAACCATTGGCAATCCATTCACAGATGTTGAAACAACCAAGTGGCGCACATTATTAACTTGCTTGTTAAGCAGAAAGTCTTAGTTACCTTATACTGTGTATCCAACGTAACAATTCTTTGTGGATTGCAGACTAGCTAAGCATAAAGAAAACGGAGATATATTTCCTGAACAATATTTCCATTGGAGGCCACAACTACTGCCTCACTTTCTTTCCACTAAGAAACTATACTTACTAAAGTTAACTAATATATACCGTTATGATACAACCTTAATGTAGTTAGAATCAAATTTATTAAAATTAAAGGGATTACAATTGGTTAATAAAACAATTTGTATTTATTCACGTATAAGAAAGAGACTCCACCGCAGTTCATCCAAATCAAATCAGCATCCAGATCATCAATTCGTTGATAGGACCAAAAACCACCCTGTTTTTCACAGCTGTCCACCTTCTTCTTTTAATACCATTATTTTTATTTCTCCTCAAGTAGTCGTTTTATAATTTTTTATTATTATAGTTTGTTTAAAATTTTACTTTTTTTCATTTTATTTTTAATTTCATACTATTTAAGTAAGAAGATTTATTTTAATAAGAGGTTAATTTTCAATTTTTGCTTAATTCCAAATTTTACATGTAAATTTTCTAAATGGAAAATGAGTTGTTATTTCTTAGTAATCCCAATTCATACATTATTAAAAACTCACTCTCCTAGATTATTACCATTCCAAATTATTTAAATTATTTTGACATATCATGTGACTTTTTATAATATTTATTTTGCTTAGGCCTTTGACAGTTACTCAAACTATGTTATAGTGTGTTCTAATTGTTATCTAATATCAATTATGACTTGTTTTCTGATACTACCAAATAACAATCTTTATTACTCTAAATATTATACATATTCATATGTCAGATCCTTTTTCTAAGAATATTAATTGCTTTACCGGATTTGAATAAATTTTATTAAATAAATTTTAGATAGCTATCCAGCTATTTTTATATAAAATTCACTCTTTATAACATATAATGTTTTAACATTTAAGCACTTTATCATTACATATTTAATTAATCTTGCGGTATGATACTTATTATTATTAAATTAATTATTAGTCTTGAGGTACGATATCATAACAATATATAATTAATGTTATAC
This sequence comes from Agriotes lineatus, assembly GCA_940337035.1. Taxonomy (NCBI): domain Eukaryota; kingdom Metazoa; phylum Arthropoda; class Insecta; order Coleoptera; family Elateridae; genus Agriotes; species Agriotes lineatus. Next base: position 15,597 of record CALNHX010006995.1, read on the forward strand.
GGATCTGGTCGATCCACCGTTCACAACTTCGATAACTTTGGATCGTAATATGCGTCTTCTTCGAGGCTTCTTACCTTCATCACTGCATCAACTACTTGTTTTCAGCTACGTCTAAACGGAGCCCTTCTGCTTCCCTCCCTCCCATATTCTAAAATCGTCGTTGGTTACCTTCTTTCGTACATTCTTTTTCTATGCCCGAATCAGACTAGCTGCTTCTTCTCTACTTCATCGAGAATATAATTCCTTAAATCTTGAGCCAATCATTATCTCTTAAATATAAGACATTGGCCAATATGACCTTCTACCATACTGACAATATAGCGACTCGCGGTTTTCGATTTGGTACGAGCTAACTTGGTGTTGTTTCACGTGTCAAATGAACTAATTTAGAAATGTCAGCTGACTTTTGTAGGTTAGGTCGTGCGTTTTAAGCATATAACAAGCTATAAAAAGCGTATTTCGGACAAACATTGATGGTTAGCATTGATACTTTTATAATACTTTTATATTCTTTTCATAAATATAATTCCTAGTACCTATGCCTAATAATCTAAATTTTCTTAAAGAATATCATTTCGTTATAATTACCATTCATAAAAACACAACTCGTCCTACGGACTCGTTGTATTTTGAGCTTTGGGCATATAACTCATAATATTCATCAAAAAATTATCGATAATAGGCATACTATTTATTATATTACCCCTGATTATATTTGTTTCAACCACCTTACCTGCTCTTACTGATGGATTTCTTATTATTTCGCGACTTGATATTTCGCAGATTTCTGTAGGACTTTAAAACCATAGCACGTAATTAACTGTAGATTTGTATCACTGCTTATTTTCGCTTATCCCAGAATATCGAATTTCGATACCTAAATGCTCTCCGTCCTATGTCCACTGCAGCAAGTATATGGCTATTGATATCCCACATTTGTTGAAAATACTCCGAGGTATTTATATGTTTTGTTCTTTCTGTATGTCCAGGTTCTAGATGTAGAGTGTCTTGTTTTTCAAGTTACTAGCAACTGTGGGGTATATAATTATTTTACTACAAACGGCAAACAATTTTAGACACAAACCCCAAATCAAAAATTTCTCACTAACCAGTTTCAAATAGTACCAAACTAGCGTTCAGGTTACATGAAGGTATTGGAGGCCCGGCGAGCTACAGTGGAGACAACGTGCGGCTCTTTTTTGTAATTGGCATAGAGTGTTTAAATTATGTGCGGGTCTCAAATAGTCTTTTACAACCGATAAGTCCATTAATTTACAATAACTATTAAACTCACTAAGGTGCTATACGTATCCAATTTTCTACGAGCTGAAACCGACTTCAAAAGAAATTGTTATCTTAAATTCGCCACACAAAATCATAGTAAACATAAACAAATTTTATATTAATTAACTACAGTAAATTTTATACAGAAGATTATACCAATTCAATGTCAGCACTTGGACAAAACACGCAGTAGCGACCTCATTGCATAAGTATAAAGGCACAAGCGCAGTGCGTATTATTGTGGCTACTGATTACAGGAATTCCAATTTTAAATAGGCAACACATCCCTTGGCAGATTAAATTAGCGGTAAATTACACAATACGATTCCTCGGGCGAATATAGAGTCAGCAATTACTGACAAACTCGGAGGTGATGCAACACTAGCCGCTGATTGCAAGTTTTCGTTGCGCTAAATCTACAAATTCGTGTTTACCTTGTTCAACATAAGATTGTGTTTTAATACTTCCAGTGGTGAAGCAAAACCGCACCGGAAATCAAACAAAAACAGTTCAGCCACCAGAAAAAGTCATCAAAAGCGAGCGGAACCATAGAACCTCGGCAAACAGCTGAGAATCTATAAAGCTTTCAACTATCAACGCGACTCAGCAATGGTTCTGAAAACTCGTGTGCCAAACTAGTAGCACAGCCCAATTGCTCATACTTTAACGACTCCTTAGTAGGCTCTGAATTCTACTAATCTAGAGTGCCTAATTAGAATAGAAAACATATACCTTGAGCTTAAATCTCCAAGACCTAAATCTTGACGCGAGACAAATCTGCAATTAAATGCAATCAAGACCTAAATATCTTCGATAAATGAACCATGAAAATCCGCGAAAGTGCTAGTAAGCTAGGATACTATTCTTGCTTTTGGAAGTCTATACTAGCCTTATTTTAATGCAAAGCTTAACACGAAGTAAACGCATGCGATAGAGTCGAAGACGTTTGTAGAAGAGAACGAAAAACAAAAGAAACGGCGCAGGTGCGCGGTGGAAATTGAATGATACATGGCCTAGTTATGCATGACAACGAATTGATAATCTCGCTAGACTGAAGGCCATTCAAAACGAGTTTGGCAACCTTGATAACTGTAAGACGCCGAGGGTTCGGACAGAGGTAGCCAAAGTGCATAAATCGTACGGTACAGTTACTGTTCCTTAAAAGCGTAAAGTTTCTTATGCGTGCTTAAATTTGCTCATTTTGTCTTATTTGCAGATGCATTGAAGACCTATTCAACAATATATAAGGAGAACTCTTCTTAGCGTCTTGAAGATGATTTTAATAGACTAAGTAATTATTGTAATGTTACGAAGCTGTTTTTAAACCATAGAAAATGCTCGATGATAACTTTTACTCGCAATTATCACCCAATTCACTAATATTATTAATTAAAGAGGGCCAATCGTAACAGGTTTACTAAAATAACAGATCTAGCAGTTACTTTTGACTTACATAATCTATATATATATATATATATATACATATATATATATATATATATATATATGTATATATATATAAAGGAAAGTCACAACCCTGTTGCGAATGTGCATTCGGGGTGAATTATAGAACCCTTTGTATCTCCTATATTTTTTGAGTTCAAACATTATTTGTTGGCATATACAGGCTGTTTCCTAAAAAACGCCGCAACCCATAACTCCGTTGTTTTAAATTTTAGACCCAACAAACTATATATTCTTAAATGGCAAGACAAGAGCTACCTTTTGACATCGCCCGTTCGTAAATATCTTTCAACTGTTTTGAGCAATGATGTTCAACTTTTCTATTTTAAATGGAACACTTTGTATATTTTTATATATTTGGATTCAGGCTGAAATTATGCATGCAGTAGTATGCTTCATTTGTTTTTTGGACACTCAGAAATGTATAAAATAATTTTTTAATATTGCATGTAGATAGTCGTACAGTACCATAAAATTTTCAAGTGTGCCGTGGAAAACAATCAGAATGTTGAAATGTTTTATCTAACAAGTCCAGAAAACGGTGAAATTCTGAGGCTTGTCGCGAAATACCTCCCAATTTGATATTGAATGCGACCAATGGAGTAACTAGAAGATGTCAGTTGTGTGTTCAACAAGGTGGCGGTCAGTTTGAGCAATACTTGTAAATACGTTTTGTAGTTTTGTTTAAATTTGTTTCCAATAAAATATTTCAGCATTCTGATTGTTTTCCACGGCACACTTGAAAATTTTATGGTACTATACGACTGTCTACGTGCAATATTAAAAAATTATTTTAAACATTTCTAAGTGTTCAAAAAACAAATGAAGCATACTACTACATGCAGAATTTCATCCTGAATCCAAATATGTAAAAATATACAGGGTGTTCCATTTAAAATAAAAAAGTTGAACATCGTTGCTCAAAACAGTTGAAAGATATTTACAAACGGGCGATGTCAAAAGGTAGCTCTTATCTTGCCATTTAAGAATATATATAGTTTGTTGGGTCTAAAATTTAAAACAACGGAGTTATGGGTTGCGGCGTTTTTTAGGAAACAGCCAGTATATGTATTCTTAAAATATTTAGAAAGTGGTTAAAGGGATTTTAACATTTTACCCCTATGGGGGTGAAAAGTGGTAAACTATTATTTCACAAATTCGATAATATCTCTTAGACCCGATAAGATATCGACTTGGTGTTTTCTTGCATAGGTATCCAATATAAGTGTCTAAAAATACATTTCAGGATTTTGCCCTAATCAACCCATAAAAGTGCAAATCTGGGTTCGAGGTGACTTGAAGAACCCTTCGTATCTCCTATGTTTATTGAGTTAGACCATTGGTTTTTGGCATATAGATGGATTCTTAAAGTATTTAGAAAGTAGTTTAAAGGATTTTAAAATTACCCCTAAAGAGGTAAAAAGGAAAAACTGAAAAGGGTAAGGTGTTAAATTTATTAGTTATTTTTCGCTGTGGGTTTATTCCACCCCTAAGGGGTGAAAAGGAGTAAACTATGTTTTCACGAATTACTCGATATCTCTTAGAAAAAACAGGAGAATTTTCGAAATTCCACCCTCAAGTGGTGGAAACGGATATCTAGCTGTAATTTATGAGTACAACATTTAGATTGTACATATATATTTTAATTTTATCTCATTGTTATACTAAAACTATAGTTTTATCAATTATATAAGGGGAATCACAATTACTTACAGATTTCCAGTTGGTACGTGAAGCATAGAAAAGTTGTGCAGGACCTTTTTCGGAAGTATATTGTGTCCTTTTTACCTAGAATATTGTTTAGCGGCGTTTGTTGGTTTTGCATATTGAGTGAAGAGAAGGGGGGGGGGGCGCCCTAGAATTTATTTGAGATTTAAAAGAAAAAACATTTGTAGCCCGTACGAAGAACGGACATCTTGCTGAAAAAATGATGGATTTTATATACTATCGCATCCCAAAGAATTTTCAATCCATGAAAGTGATTATATCTGTTCATTCTACTTATGTAGGGGTTTATTATTTAGTTTCATTACTAGTAGAATTTTATTAATTTTTTCTTGTTTATTCTATTATCCTTTTTTTTTCCTCTTCCTGAGAGCCCCTTATAACCACACAAAATGTGGTTTTTATACGCCATATTCAACCACGGCTAGGGTAGGTGGCTATCATAACCCCTTGAATTAGGGAAGAATACACTTCTACAGGGGTGACAACCACCAAAAGTGTTGGTATGGTGGCCGGAGCGCGTAAGATGTAACCACTATCCGGGTGTAAGGTTCGAACTCGCTATCTGCTGATTGCGAGCGTAAACGCTTTACCCCTCGGCTGACCGAATATTCATTCTTCAAAGTTTTATGCAATAAGTTATATTTTAAGTTTTAAGTTATATATAGTTTTAGTGGATAATTCGCTTATCGGGTGCACATATCACAAATAACTAAATAAATAACACTTTTTAGGCGATCAGATTGTCAAATCGTGTGCTATCGTTATTTTCCGGGCTCTCGTTACTTTTGCTCTTTCGATAAGTTAGATGTAGTAGTTAGAGTTTTACAAGAGTGAGGTACTAGCCCATTGTATATACCTGAAGGGCCAGAGTTATCTCTCTTTGTCAAGATCAGGCCGGCAAACTCTGCCAGTAGCTTGGTTACCACCGAAAAAATGGCTCTCGGGTTTATTGCGGTAGACAAGCGTTTAGTTTGGTCTTAGCTTAGAATCAGCCTTGAGACCAAGTGCAATAAGCATTTTGAATTTTAAAAATACATATTTATAATTTTGTAAGTTATGTGTGTAATTGTAGATTCGATCTTATGCGAACGCAAGCTCTTAATGGAAATGCATGTGTGCACAACGTGCATCAACTAAGATCAGCATGAGATGTGTGAAAGGTCTGATAATAGAAAATCGTTGTGTACAAGTATGTATTAGAGAAGTTTCAGAAATGTTGCTGTCAAGTGCAGAAATTCCTCAAATAGCAGCCACAGGAATATTCTGAGCAGCGTGCTCGTCGCATGGTGGCAGAGTAGGGTGGGTTTTATTAAACAAGTTTTGTAATTAGAAATATATTAAGTATGTAATTAGATATGGTTTTAAAGCGTGTTTGTACTGGAATACACTATATTCAACCCTTTGAACAGAACCACAGCCACAACTATTCCGTTTTTAACACTAAATATTTAGTAAAAGTTTGTTGTTGTAGCTCAACATCAGCACATGCCACTTCAAAATTGCTCAATCTACTACACCATACTTTTTATCAAATCAGCTACCTTCTCTCCTATCATAATTGCTGGGGCGTTTGTGTGGCCAGAAGTACTTTCTGGAATAATACTAGCATCAGCAACTCTTAAATTTTTGATTCCGTGTACCTTGAGTTCGTGGTTTACAACTGCGCCTTGAGAAGGATCCGGCCCCATCTTACAGGTTCCAACTGGATGATAAATACCGCTGGTCAAGTGTCTGAGCTGACAATACCAGTATTCTCTAGAAAGATATTCATGCTCCAGACAAGCTGGCAAAGGGGAATACCTTAGAGTAGCATTGATCTTCCTGAAAGCATCTGTCTCAATCATTTGAAGTGCCAGCTGAACTCCTTGATATAGAGTTTCTATATCGTGTCCTTGCGAATCCGACAAGAACTTGATGTCGATCTCAGGATAATCAAAAGGATTTTTAGACTTGAGTCTAATACTTCCCCGAGACTTGGGATGGAGCAATATAGGGCATATTACAAAAGCTCGACTTCCATCAATTCCTGCATACGTAGCTCTCATTGTTTCATCGTTGTAATGATAAACTCTTTGGGCGAAGTTGGTTAAATTACTGGAAGGTATAAAAATAATCTCTATGTCGGGATATCCTGGAATTTCAGCTAATTTTGTTTGAACGAAGCCCAAGCCTTGAGTGTTTCCTGCAATTGTGAGCTGTCCAATCCCATTCAAGTAGTCTTCTACCCCTTGCTGCAAACTTATAAGGGGTTCAGTGTAATTGCCAACAAAGTTTAACGCAAAATATGTAGCGTGATCTTGCAGGTTGTCTCCTACCGCTAAGTTTTGAACGACTGGGATTCCTAAGTCATTTAGGTGATTTCTTGGACCAATCCCAGACAACATCAACAGCTGAGGAGAACCCACGGCCCCTGCTGAAACAATAACCTCCCTGCGTGCTTTGGCAATAAACAAGTTGCCATTGTGACTGAATAATATTCCTCTGGCCCTCTTAGTTATGGGTGTTATCAATATTTTCATGGCAAAGCTGTTACTTAATATTTCAAGGTTGGTCCGGTTTATCGCGTGTGACAAGAAGGCTTTTGCTGTGCTAACTCGCCTACCGTTAATGCTGGTTAGTTGTGTACGTGCAACTCCCAGTTGATTTTCCCCGTTATAGTCAATGAATTTTCTATTCAATTCCACATTTGCTTCAATAAAAGCGTCGAATTGGGGACTGTACGGTTTGTGGTGTTCAACATTTAAGTATCCACCTTTCCCGTGAAATCCATCATCACCATCAACTTCTGAATTTTCTGACATTTTGAAGAAGGGCAATACTTCGTCATACGACCATCCAGGATTTCCTTGGTTCGACCAGTTGTCGTAATCTCTTTTATTTCCTCGAACGTACATTAAAGCGTTGATAACGCTTGATCCACCCAGTGCCTTTCCTCTTGGGTAGCCGCATTCCTGATTGAACATTCCTGAAATTTGCAAGTTGTGAAGAAAGCGACAACTCTGATAGCTATGCTTACCCAAACAAGAGGTGGTCTGTGGCGTGCTGTTATAGTTCCAGTTGAACTCAAGACCTTGCAAGTAAACGTCCATTTTGGGAATATCGGAAAAATCGGATTCTTGACCTCCGGCTTCCAGCAAAAGGATTTTTTGGTGCGCATCTTCCGACAGTCTAGTTGCAATAACTGCACCAGCTGATCCAGCTCCGACGATAATGTAGTCATATGTTCCATAAACTAAAGAATAAATCGGTTAACCAGAGCACTTACAGAATTATGGTTATTACAAATGCTGGAAATACAGAACTTGTTTGGAAAATGAAGCGATGTAAAAGCAAGTGAAACTAAGTTATTACCTGACACATCGTCAGACGTGGGTTTGTATGACGACGAATCTTTTGGGAGTGGATACATGTTCGCTTTTTCAGTCTGTTCTCTAATTAAATTTATGTAGTAATCAATCGTTGAATTGTAATCACTTGCTGCAACAGCAAGATGTACCGCTAAATATAAATGTAGAACAAAATTCATTTTTATACCTCTATTAACGTATGCTATGATACCTACTGGCTGAATTTATACCAATTTTTTTGTGGAGCTAATCGCAAATATTTTATCTTCGTTTTCGACATAAACAATATATAGAAGATAAGCCTTGCCTACGATACAAAGAAACATTTACTTTGTTTAAATGTGACCGCTGTAAGCGTACACACGACCTACTTTGGTTCTAATTATAATGCAAACGATGCTAATTTTATAATTTTCAGTTAGACCAAGATTGGAATTGCATGCGCAAACATTATATACTTTGCGTGGCAATAAATTGTAAACGCGTTTATTAAATATATAATTTCTGCTCCATCTTCTACACGTAAAATCTCGAAGTGGTGCCCAGTTAATCTGTGCTTTTTATTCTTTAAGCTTTGTTCTTTCGCAATATAATGGAATTCTCAATTTGATCTAGAAGGATATGCATGCACATTGCCGTATTATTACTGGGAGAGACAACGAATTCGAATGTTCAAGTGGCTCTTCAAAAACATTATCTAATCGTTGATAGATTATAAACATCAACTATGTCTAAAGGTCGGAATACACATTAGCGGATCACGGCCATCATGACCGTTCATCTAGGAACAACACATGTGCGTGTCCGCCGAAATGTTTCGGTCGTGTTCCGGCCACTGGGGTGACTCGGTGGTTTTGCCAGTCTGCCTCGAAATCTTTAACTGTCGCTATTTTCTTCCAAACCCTATACTTGTACTGTACACTGTCTGGCCAGAATACTGGAAACTGTCAAACCTCCTCTATAAGTTGTTGGATGTCCACATTCAGGCCTTAGTTATACTACCATTTGAAAGAGCTATTTTGGCAGTGTGGATATAGCATTAAAAACATTTTTTTAACACAATATATCTGAATTTAATAATAGAAATTATATAATGTGAATGAGAACTGTGAAATTTATTTCAGGTGTTCAGATTCGATCAAATCGCAAACGAAAAGGTAATACTCAGAATATAAGGTCAAGTCAGAATCACTTCCAGAATTCAAACAAAGAGCTTGAGATGATATGTAGATGTCCTCAGAATGCAGAATTTTACAAAACGCAAAGTTTTTAGCGGTACCCTTCCTTAGAATCAAAGAAAGTCATGGAGGAATCGTATGAAAGCGGCGTATCATTTAGAAGATAAAGATGCTCAAAATGGAGATAATAGGTGCTTCTGAACCGAGAAACCGTGAAGAGCTGTATAAATCCAAAGTACAGTCGTGTGCAAATAAATCTGGGACAGCGTTTTTTTCACATGCAGATTCAGTTAAGAATTGAAGAATATCTCCATGGATTTTCTGCTATCAGAAAGAGTTACATTAAACTTTAACAGGTACTGAAACCCGTAACTCTCTCTGATAAGAGGATATCCATCGAAATATTCTTCAAATTCTTAATTGAATCTGCATGTGAAAAAAACACTGTCCCAGATTTATTTGCACACGACTGTACATACATGTACAGGAATTACTGGAAAATATTTTTCTGTAGTTAATTGACATTTCTATGCAATTCAATATAAGGTGCTATTTATAATATTTTAGGAAACAATACATAACCAACTTCATTTTAACAACAAGAATATATACGGCAAAGTAGTAACATGCATAAGTATATTAGGATATCATTCTATTTTGAATATATGTTTACAACGATAGATTAAAATAAAACGTCAAGGTAATATTAACCCATGTTTTCCACTGTTTATTCTGTTGTCATAAACACTATTATAAATACCATCGATATGAAACCAATGTACTGCTCTATTTTTATACATGTGTATATTGTAATGGTTTACTGCCCACAGCAATTCTGATTGTCTAATTAACTAAATGGATAAAGTCAAAATGAGCACAGAACTTAATATTTTATTTATTGCAAGATAAGCAGTACTTTACATTCATAAATGCAGTTGATGTGAGCAGCAGTAAGTAATCATTTGAGGGATAAAAGTAAGCATGAGGTAAAGCAGGTTTCAGAAGGGTTACGTTCAGAGTTTCAGACATGCTAATGTTGGGAAGGGCTAATGCAATTTAATTTGTAACTGACGTAACGTCAAACATAATGTGAATAAAATGATACAGAATTATTTGTTAAGTACAGAATAGTATGAGCGTTATGTATTAAAAGTTTAAGCCATCAAACTGCTATTTAGCTGAAAGGTAAGAAAACAGTGCGAACAAAATAATTATTGCAAAGAGCAATAGAAATGTAAGGCAACTAATCGAAAGGCAATTAGTGAGACGCTAAAAGAATTCAAATGTATCACTGAATTATAAGCAAAAGTGATTTGAAAGCAGAGTGTAGTGACATTGATTTCAAGAAAAAGACAATTTTAGTAGTTAGGCAAAGACATGACATCAAAATCGTAGTCCATAGGGTCAAACATGTTGTCAATCCTAATTTCTTTTATAAAATTAAAAATCCAGTTGCTATGTTATGAGACAGTCAGTTTTCATTATTACAAAACAAACATGTAAAATTTGTGCTCGGGGCAAGTCTGCTTTCAGTTTTTGTGTAAACTGTGAGCTCAAAAGTGTGTTTTTATATTCACCAATCTGCAGAGCACCTGTGAGTGTCTTTATAAGTGATCCCGGTGAAGAGGAAAAACAGGCTGCAATATTCGCCGAAGTGCGGTCAAAATCGAGGTTCTTTTACGATTAGTTGGAAGTATTAGCCAGCAAGAATTTTATGTCCAACGTGCAGAGCCGTTTCTCCTGAGTACCTGTGTCCATCGTTTCGGAACAGGAAGCCACCACGAGAGTTACTATCGACGTAGCGTCCCTAGAAAAAGTATCCCACCTACGAAGCAGCCCTTTTCAAGGTGTAGAGGCATATTCCAGTTCCCAAATCCTATCCAGGGAGGTTTTATCGAGGAAGCGTCCCTTAAAAATGTGATTTGAAGAATATTTCACCCGGATACAGAACAAAAGCACATCGAGCGTCCTTTTACGTCACTAAAGCCGGAAGCTACGTTACACAATTTACAGTAATTACTTGATGCATTTTTGCCATTTTAGTGTTTAAAATTCAATTTTACGCTGTTTCTTGCGACCACAGATCATTTTGTTGTAGCAGTCAAATTTAGAAATTATAATTGTCAGATGGAAATCGTGCATTTGCCCTAATACCAGAGTTAAATTGTCATACAAATTATTTGTAATACAAAGTTTAGAACCGACTCCCCTGAAATAAGAATTGTTTCATGTTCAACGGAGCTAAGCCCTACTTTATTGCAAATAAATAAATTAATGAAAGAGCAACAAACCATTTATTTTTGGTAATTAATATTACATTGTTTTAATTTGCCCTTAGTTTGACAGGCAATTCTTAATTGAAACGTAACAATTTATAAAATGTGGTATCCCTTGCTAATAATTAGAAATTTTATATTTTATTTTAAAACCCCATTTTTATTATTAATGCGAGGTACTATTACAATATATAGACTGTTTCAAGTTGGTGAGGAATTATTATAGGGACGGGTAATTTAAGCGTATATAGAAAGCTATTCTTGATTTAGTAGTAGTTTTGCTATCTTCTCTCCAATCATGATTGTAGCAGCGTTTGTGTGCCCTGAAGTAATCTCCGGCATAATACTAGCGTCGGCAATCCTGAGGTTTTGAATGCCATGGACCTTCAGTTCATGGTTTACAACAGCACCAGAAGCTGGGTCAGGTCCCATTCTGCAAGTTCCAACGGGATGAAATATGCTATATGCAACCTGTCTAATTTGGCAGTACCAATATTCCCTGGAAAGGTACTCATATTGCTGGCAAGCTGGAAGTGGAGCGTACCTCAAAGAAGCATTCAACTTCTTGAAAGCGTTGGTTTCAATCAATTCTAACCCAAGTTGGATTCCTTGATAAAGGGTTTCTATGTCCTCTCCTTCCGGATCAGAGAAATAGGAAGAGTCAATTAAGGGATAGTCGTAAGGGCTATTTGACTGTAATCTGATGCTTCCTCTAGATTTCGGATGAAGCAGTATTATTACCATTGTAAATGTCGAAGCTGAATTCATATTTGAGTATAATGCTTCATACGTTTCATCGTTAAATCGCGCCGATTTCTGTATAAAATTAGTAGAATAAGTTGTGGGGCTCATAATAATTTCTATATCTGGATATCCTGGTACACTAGTCCTGTTTGTTTGCAAAAAAGCAAGGCCCTGTGGATTTCCTGCAATTGTAAGTGGGCCAACAGCTTCTAAAAATTGCTCAACGTTTTCCTCCAAACTCTGTTCTACTTCAGTATAATTGGTTTCAACATGAAAAGTAAAGTAGGCTGGGTGGTCTTGAAAATTGTTTCCAACATCTAGCGGTTCTATTACAGGGATTCCCAATTCCTCCAATTGAGATTTTGGACCTATGCCCGATAACATCAGTAACTGTGGGGAACCAATTGCTCCTGCGGAAAGAATTACTTCTTTTCTAGCTCTGGCAAGTACCACTTTCCCTTTGCGGCTAAACAACACCCCATATGCTCTTTTTGACGCTGCATCTATCAGTATCTTTATGACAAAGCTTCCTGTTAGAATTTTGAGATTGGTTCGATTGGCACTAGACTGTAGGAATGCTTTAGCAGTGCTCATTCTTTTGCCATTAATTACGTTAAATTGAGTTTGCGCTACACCCAGCTGTTCTTCCCCATTGTAGTCCACAACTTTTCTTCCTAGCTCTAAGTTAGCCTCAACAAATGCATCGTATTGACGACTGTTGGGCTTATGATAACTGACGTCGAAGTAGCCATTCTTTCCATGGTATTCGCCATCACCGTCTATGTGTGATTTTTCTGATTTCTTAAAAAGGGGCAGTACGTCCCTGTATGCCCATCCAGGATTACCATACTTGTACCAATTATTGTAATCCAGTTTATTTCCTCGAACGTACATTAAGGCGTTGATAGTGCTACTTCCTCCTAGAACTTTTCCTCTGGGATATGGGCATTTCTTGTTGAAAAATCCTGATAAAGTAAACCTATGCTATTTGTTCGTTTAAATTGACAAATAAGAGTAACTTACCTAAGCAAGAATTACTCTGCGGTGTGGTGTTAAAGTTCCAGTTAAATTCCAGACCTTGTAGGAGGGCTTGCATTCTGGGAATGTCTGTGAAGTTGGTTTCTTCTCCACCGGCTTCTAGCAGAAGTACTTCGTTGGTATCGAATTCGGAAAGTCTATTTGCAATAACTGCTCCAGCAGATCCAGCTCCAATAATGATATAGTCATATGTTCCATGAACTGCAATTTGAGTGAAAAAAAATGAACCTCGTTTAAGACCGGAAAAAATCCTGAAAATCATACAGTGAATTTAAGAACTTTCATAAAATGCACAGAAGTGCACCAACTTTGCAGTTGTGACCCCAAAAAGGAAGGATAACAAAAAATCTAATAACTCGACTGACTCGTGCCGGCACGTCGAGCGATAAGCAAAACTTCTAGAATATATTCGTTTGTGTTACAGGTCCATAGAAAAAAGTTACTATATTACATTTAACTAAAAAGCTTTGATTGCAAAAAGCTAGTTTTACATCTTCCATATTAAATTCAGAAGAAACCAAAAATTATTCAATTTCAAATAAAATTGATCTGCGTGCAGCCGGCTTGCAAAAAGCAATATTCTATTCAAATTTAACGGTCATTTGTGGGAGGGGTTTCCACTGTATCTGTTCATGATACGTACTACAGCAACTACTACTACATAAAAGCTTACTCTTAGTCATCGCAATCACGTATTTGTATAAAAATGATGGGTTAGTGATTGTGGTTTACTAGTTTACTTAAAATTATCATTCAATATTAAAACAAAGTTTTCGAAAACGTTTGCTAACCTGAAGTGGAATTTTCAGTTGGCTTATGTGAAGATGCATCTTCTGGTAGCGAATACGTGAATGCTCTGGCAGTTTCTTCTGTTATTAAATTTACATAATAATCAACTACTGATGGCTCATTTGAACACTTCACAACAGCTATTAAAAAGACACAGAAAGAAAAGATCATGCCGAAGCCCATTTTTGAAAGCTAATGTTTCAGATTAACAACAAGATCTAAACCTATTAAAGGTGAACCGTTTTGTCGGGTTATAGATATGGCTAATAAAAACTTTGATAAATATTATTGGTTTTACAGTAATTGTTTTGAAATTACAATCGCTGATGATTAGATAACGGTTTTGGAAATCTCCAGTTCAATACTCTCAGTACTATATTGTTGTTGATTTCATATAAAGTAAGCGACAAATATAAATAGGTGTTGACAATAATCAAATATTGTTTCGTAACTTTGCTAAATTCAAAATCAGCTTCAATATTATTTTTCAAGTTCAAATATTGAGGACCTGATGCACAATAAATATACAGGGTAAAGAATTAGAAATTTAAAAGGGTCATTCAAAAGGAACGATAATTTTGTCTAACGATTGTCAACAAAGAAATCCTGGAGTGGACTTTCGTAGAAGTATTACCTGAGTGTTTTGTGTTACTCAAGCGAAAAATACAATAGTTTTAAAGCCCGGCCTTGACTTGGTGCTATATCCTGCCGTTATCTTTTGTCAAATCCGCACTTGGGGCAGTAAAAGTATAAAATGTACAGTTATTAAATCACAGCCTATTGTATAACGTGTCACGTTGTATTAGCGACGGCCTAACCAGGGCAAATTGTGGAAAAGAGAGCATAAAATTTGTTTCAGTAAGAAAAATAAAATGGTCCTACTGGACTATTGGTAAATACTTTCCAAGAGGTACAATAATTAAAACGTTAGCAATTAGTAAACTTCTATAACTTTAAAAATACAAAAAGGAAGAGGGTATCCTAAGAATTTTTATTAGGGAAATTCTGTTGGAAGAAGCCAAGGTATGAAGGAATTGCATAGTAATTAGCGGCAATTAATGAGATCGATATTTCTTAACGAATTTGTTAGATACGCACTTAACATGTAGAGCAATTTGTCAAAGACATGTTTGAAGTGCGCACTAAAATGCTAACGCCAATTAAAATTCTGGAGTACAAATTAAACAAAATGGTGCACAGGCCCCCGTTATTATAATTAATAGATGCTTATCTTAAAAAGCAATAAAGTATAATTTGGCAATAAGTTGCAAATGGAGGATCGATTTACTTCGCCAGCTTTAATAAAAACACCGCCGAGCCAATTAGGTTACAGCAAAAATTCTTGTAATTGCTGTTCGGCTAATTTGTATGTGAGTGTGTTTGATAGCAGCCAAGACAACTAACTGGCGAAAAAGCAAACAATAAGAATATTCTTCTAGCAATTCAAGTAATTTCTCTTGAAGTTTAATTTGACCGTTAAGAAGCTTTCTTGCGTCAGTTATGTATTTCACGAATGCTGATACTGAATTCTTATTTTTGTCATCCCAATTATATTCATGTATTAGAGTACCACATGCGGATATAAAGAAAGGTTCGGGTTTATTTTCTAAAATACTCAAAACATATATTTGTGTTTCATACTTATTATGAAATTCCTTTGTTTTGCCATAATATTGATCCTCCCTGAAGGCCAATTCTCTTAGATGCCATATTTCTTTGGAAAAGGTTTTTCAATATTCAAGTGTCATCCTGCTAGCACCTAAATCATAGTAACACCTAGGTTGTCTTGATGTCAATTTGGCGTATTTGCTTTATAATAGAATACGGACAGATCGTTGTCCCCTATCACTCTAAAGTAGATTAGATTGAGAGGGGACAACGATCTGTTCATACCCTGGTAAAGCACAAATACGTCAAATTTACGTCAAGGCACCCTAGTAACAAATAGAGAAATAGCTATTTGTGGAACAAGTTAGGAAAAGTATTTTTTTCCATACCAGGTTATTTAATACCTCTTTTCTCTGTTCATACTACCCTCCTCTTAACAGCCTCAAATACTATTTATTAAAAAATCCAGTGACGATAGTATCAAATTTGGCTCCTGTTCTCGTTAGAATTCACTGGAAACTCTTTTGTCATTTAGGATTCAGCATTTGTAATCATTATAACTTATCTCCATTAGGTTTATTAGTTTTCTGAAGTACTATCTACATGCAGTCTCTGTTTATCGGTGAGAACTCTTTATCGTAATATATTAAAAGCAGGTATAGTGGGAACCGCCACTCCTTTGATCTGTCCATTGTGATTGTCACAGTATTTTTCATGCCTGTGCAGGACCTTCCTGTCATACATCTCTGTTGTTCTTTTCTCATGTTTATATAATTAGCTCTTATAGTTCTAATCAGCTAGTTCTAGTGTTCTAGCAAAATTAGAAATAGAAAAAATCTGAAAAAATGAAGCTATGTAACTTACCTGATAACAAGGTTAACACTAAAGATTCTTTCATTGTCTTCGATATTGTTGGGCGTTGGAATTATGGAATATGTTGACGTGTAGTATTAAACTACTTTTAGCTTGAAAATGCTAAAGACAGAATTATTTATACTGGCACAAAGATCAAAGAAAACATCTAATTTCAAATAAGCTCACTGAAGGCTTGAATTTTTGAAATATCGTCGACGCTCTTTGAAAATTTCGTAAATCCGATTTTAACTTACTATTACTACTGAACGTCATCTGGCTAGATAACATGTTCAGCGTAGGCGCTGCGAGGCTTCGCGGTTCGAGCCTTTTACATGAAGTAATTCAATACCAATTGTTAAATCTTGTAAAACATGTAGGCAATAAATATAGATCACTAGCTGACCCGGCAAACGTTGTTTTGGATTATGAAATGATGGGCAAAACCCTTCAAACCATTAAGCACAGAATCATAAAAAGTATGACTGCAAATAGAAAGTCGTAGAGTGTATAGAAAAACACACTTTCGATATTTTTCAATTTTCCGGCTTTCCCTTTGGATTTTTCCGAAAAACAAAAAAATCATTCAAATTGTTCAAGTCGTTCTCGAGTTTTTGCGTTACTAACACAGCGATTGATTTATATATTATTATGATGTGGCTATATAAAGCTATACTTTTATTAATGTGATGCCCTTTCAAATTCAATAATAATTCTTTAATAAAAATAAATCAAGTTCTCTTATCTCAGGTGGTTCGCCAAATCAAGATCTCTATCTATTAATTGAATGTCAATATTACAGTTAATGATGTTTAGCCGTCAAACCGACTTCCAAATCTCAATAAACCAGGTATCGACAATTGTGTTTTTACATTAATCAATTTATTCAATTAAATATTGCTTTGTATTATTGTATTTCACTAATTGATCTTTATTTAAAATGTTTTAATATTAATTTCTAACAAACCTTGTCACTTATTCAGCTTCACTCGCACAATTCCTTACACCAGTGTCTCCTACTTCCTAAAGGATCCCAACGTCGTCCTCGCCTGACACCTATCAACCAAATCCAATACCTCTGCTGATGCCGGCTGCAATCTCTCTGTCAAACGGCAGCTTCAACTTCAACAAAACCTGGTAAGTTTCAAGTTTCTAACTGCAACAGCTCTTATATTGTTTCTTCTTTAGATATCCTTCAGCACTCTGCAATCTGCTCCGATGTTGTCCAACTCTGGTAGTACTACCACAAATCCCGCTCTAGCTGAATCTCCTTACCTCGATGCAACCACAAATGTGAAACATAAACATGTAATTGTGCGACACGCTAGTCAATAAATCCAATTCCATCCAATTTTGTCGTTCTCTAGTTCCTTTAATGTAATTCGCAGAACTTAACAATCTCTTCACCGATTGTGACTCCTTCCTTAATACCTCGTAGATTTCTTAATAGCAACCCCATTTGTATATCAACCAAACAACTATACAAATTCTGCACTAATTTCCATTTTTATTTAATAAATACCACGTTTCAGAATATCTTATACATTTTTCTTTGAGTTTATTTATGTAAATACCCTTAAACAAAAACTTGTTCTTGTTGGATACTATTCTTACTGCACCCTTACATATTTTAAATTATCCATTATTTACAATTTAACAATTCACATTATCATTATAACACATTTGTCAATCGTTACCTTGGCTTGTATTTTATTAAAATTTTCAGTAACTATTAAATTAACATATTCAATCAATATCAAAATCTTTTCTCTCATTGTCTCAATTAAATTTATTAATAATGTTTGAAATTTAACACCCATCAGGATTTAATTATATCATTCTTCCAAGCTTATTTGTTTCAAATATTTCTTTATTGGAATTCATTACACTGCCTCATGTATCATAACAATATATACAAATTTTAGGAGGGTTTTGCATTCAAAAATAATTAACTACGAAGTAATAAACAGACTGAAATAATATCAGAATATAGCAGATTCAAAAGAAAAAGTATTTGATAAGAGAGCTAGAAGTCTATTTAAAAAAAAATTCCGGTAGTCCCATATGGTATTTGTAAAAGTCTCTGCTTTTCAGCATATGCTACAAAAACCTCGTAAGTCATTAACTAAGACAGTGCTTCTCTATGCATTTATAAAAATGACGTATGTGAATTATAGCTATGAATTCGTTTAGAAAACACATATATTATGTTAGAAGTATGTGGTGCAGTAACATTAAACCAGCTATGGCAGATATTTATTAAAGTAGTTACTAACTGTGTCACTGTATTTTCTTAGTTGTGGTTGTAATTAAGCTAAAACTGTTTTTGACCTTTATAATAATTGTGAGTGAGGTTCAAGCATCAGCAAACTTTTGAAAAAATGACTCCAGGGCTAAGCAACGGTCGTGGTAAGTGTTTTATAGATGCAGATGTACAGTTTTATACTAAAAACTAAAAAAGAAATCATTGTACCATCTTTTGCAGATATTATACAGGCTGAAACTATACCGGTAGTAATTTTTACTGGGAGGTTCCGAGTAGTTTAAACTTGTGTGCGTAAATGTATTGCACGAAATCAGTGTAATAACTGTCTACAGATTTACTACAAACCGTTAGCGATGTATCTGGAAGGTACAGTATGAGTTAACAGATATTTAATGAACAACTAAATAACGAATTAGAAGAGTTTTTACAAGCTTATCCAGAAGAATACGCAACATAAAACGCCAATACAGGAAATGTAAGAAATACTGCACGTAATAACGTCGCGTGTAAATGCATCCTTTCAAAGTACAGAAGATTTACAAAGGTTGCATTCAATAATTTTGATTCGGAATACAACCCCAAGTAAATCTAGTGACAAGCTTTTTTCAAAGGAAAATTGTTTTACGTGAATACTTGAAGCAACTGAGTTACAAAGGGAGTGCAACTTACCACTTGGTGTGCCTAGAAAGAAAAGAGTCGGAACGGGAAATGCTAACTACAGGGGATGTGTTATTAGAAAAAATCAACGGAAACTACAACGTGGTGTAGCTTATCGTATATTTGCAAAAGTACAGCATTCATCAAGTAGAAAAGAAACTGCCATGTAACTGTGCGTTCAGTAAAAAAAAATCCCAATTTAGTGAAGAGAAAACAACCATACTTAAAATGTTTGAAATGGGAAAAAATTATCTGAGAACGTTGATAGATGATAAAATATGTATAGGACATTACTTAGAACTTCCATAGCAAGTCGGCGTTGTGACCCTGGACATTTCTAAAAATCAAAGGAAACTGGGAGTAAAAATGTCTTATCGTTCTTAACAACACATATAATAAAACGCCTACGAGCAACCCGCCCGCGTCTCGCATGCGTCTAAAATATAAAGAAATTAGTGTAATCGCTAATAAATCATCTGCTCAGGTTCTTTCAGATATTTACGTTTCAAGGTTCCTAGATTACGTTAAATAAGTTTTCTCAATTCAACCTGTATGTATGTCTGTTTGTCTGCCTGTTACCGGTAGAACTCAAAAACTATTTGTTGGAGCAATACGATATTTTGCATCCGGATTACATACCTTCCTGGCACGAAACCGATAACATTTCGATATAATATATACAAGGTAAGCGCCTTTAAAAATTAATTTTGTCTATTCTGGCTTAACACAAGAACTGTTATTTAAATAAAAGTGATATTTTACACATTGCAGAGGTTCTTATAGCTCATACAGGATGAACACTTTAAAAATAAAATTGTGTTTATTTTTGCTTTAACTAAGAAATAAATAAAATTAGTAATTTGTATACTTCAGGAATTACCTTTGATGAAAACGGGACCTAACAGATATAGGGTAAATGTTGTAAAAGATACAAAATGGGGCAGCAATAAGTGCGGCGTTTAATGCAGCCGCAAAGCACGGCTGCCAGGGGTCCTGCGTGGCTACGGCTAAGCGTGAACATCGTATTCGCTGGCGCTGAAGTTCGAATCCGATGGCCGGTAATGTTTCCTTTTACTTGAAATTTGATGTAACTTGCATTACCAGGTGTTGTCTATTACAGTTTCAGTATTGTTACGAAAGCTAAATTGTTATCACCCCTAGTTTCCTTTGATTTTTAAAATTGTTTGGTGTCACAACGTCCACTTCTGAAGAAAGTTCCAGGCAAAGTCATTTGCTGTTTTTTATTTATCTAAAAGAAATAACGTAAGAATACGAATATAAGGAAAATGTTTTTCGCCACTTTTAGCTTAAACGAGTTTTGTGCACTATGCACACTGAACTCCCTTATTATAAAATAATAAGCAATGGACCAGCCAACGAATCATGTACATTTTGGCTTGGATACAAAACCTAAGACCGAATAGTTATTGATTTAAGGGCAATCTTATATATATATATATATATATATATATATATATATATATATATATATATCCTGACTCACTCACTGACGCATCAAAGCGTAGCCCAAACTCTTGGACCTAGAAAGCTGACATTTTGCACGGAGGTTCCCTTTATAATGTAGGTGTACAAGGAATAAGGAAGGATATTTCAAAATTCAACCCCTAAAGGAGTAAAATAGGGGTTCCAATTTTGTAAGGAAAAATAATAGCCTAACAATATTTTTGATAAGAAATAAAACAATTTTTAGAACTTAATAAGGATTGTTAAAACAAGGAAATAACTTTTTTGAACTTCGAACTTTTTAATTAAAAATGAATTTGTAATATATAATAGCTATTTATGCAACCAGTGCTAAAAGTTGATGTTTATGCACGATACATGAAAATTATGAAACGAAGCCGAAAGCCGAGTTTTATAACATGTCCAGTGCAATAACACTTTTAGCAAGAGTTTGCATACAATATTTTTTCTACGACTTTAAATTTTCTGTTATTAATCCATAAATGTCGATTTAACATAGGTTTGCATTTATGATAGTTATAATTTATGTCATAATAAAGAGATGGCCTTGACGAGCAGGTGAATGTTTGTGGAGCCAGTACTGTCAAAGTCAGTTATCAGAGGTAATTATAATAGCACACATCTAACTTTATTTATTACATAACGCTTTAATTATTTAAAAAACACTTTACCTTTAACCCAAGAAGTAACTAGAAAAACTTTACAACTTCACTTCCAGTTCGAAATTCTAGTTTTATAACCTCACTTCAGTTTCTAGCACATGTGCTAAAAATAAACAGCTGATTTCTTTAAACACGCTAAATTATAAAACGTCACTTTTAGTGAAAAAAGCTAGCGCTAAAAGGCGTACTTTTAGTGGTGGTCGTAGAAAAAATATTTTTGCATATTGATGTGGATAATTTCATTCACTCACCTACCTACATACAGAGTGATGATTCGTATTGTTAACTTACATATTGTATATTCATGTAAACTGAAGAAGACGAAAGTCGAAATATATTTTTACACCTATATGGTATTTATAATAAATGTAAAAATTAGCTGCCAAAAAGTTTTTCTACATATGATATAACTAATGAAATAGCTGCAAAATAACACAACTAAATGGAAAAATAATATTAAATAGACAACTACTCCTAGAACCAAATAAGCAAACACGTATTTCGTAATTTTCCGAAAATCAACCCCTTACGGGGTGAAATGGGGCAAATAAGCCTAAAAATCGATATGGGTGTCATTATTGAGGTTTTTTGGGACGTTGATTGCAAAAATGACATTTATTTTTAAGTCCAAGACAGTGGACATGACATAAAATTCTCGATTTTTTTTTGCCAGGCATTGCTTTAGAATTTAGATAATGCTGCGTTACTGGTCGATGCAAGAGCAAACATTATTACTAATAAAAATTGAGATGTACCGTCCCGTGCTTAAAACCTTGGTCACGCTCGTGGGCCCCGCGAGACAGTCCCCGGCGCTCGTCCCGACCGCGACCCCGGGCCACCCCTCGGACGACCACACCCGTCTAGGCCCCGATCGCGGACGCCATTTCGCCATCTTTCTATTTGTTTTCTGCTCTGTGTTTGTAAATAGGTTTTTTTATTTAATCTTAAAAAACCCCTGTACATAATAGATATAATCGGGTTCCAATAGAAACCCTCGTACATTCCAGAGTAACGCCTCCAGCCTTCCTCCACGACCTCCATTTTACGACCCTGCACCGATTGAGCTAGTGAGAAGCGTGTTAACTATAATGAAAGAGCAAATTTTTTGCTAGGATTAAATACTAAAAATTTACTTCCTCGTTCATAGTGAGGCATAAATTGATCTACCAAAATGACAGATGTGCTTATGGTAGATGCTGGTTGAAACAATCACCTTGCATATTTAGTGACAAAAGTATGAAAATACAACTACAGATGTTGTTCATATTCTTTAAACATTAAACAGTGCAAAAGTAATAGCTGTCTTCTTCTCTGGTTTACACTAACGGGAGACACCTTATAAACCGTATCACTACGAGATACAATATCCTCTGGTTTTAAAGGTTTCGACGTGGGAAAATATTTTAGAAAGACAATCATAGCATTTGCAACTATATTATGTAGGCTGTAATTTCATAATTGCTGACAGAAATGTGTAACTGTTATTGAAAATTAGAACTAATTTAACTTAAATTAGATATCAAATGAGTGTCATTTTAAAGTTAAAATCACTTGTAGTATTTTAACGTACGGTAGTTTTCAAATAAAAAAAAGAGTTATAATACTTACAAATCGAATGGAAAATTCCATTATTTACATTTTCTAGTAGCTATAAGAGAGAACAATAAAAGATAATATTTGTTTTCATATTTTGCATATGTGTTGCATTAAAGTAGGAAGAACAAAGTAAATTATGCAATACATTGAGCGTACAATACATGTACTAAACTCAGAAAGTCTATTTCTTTTCCTTGTAAGTATACTATTGGAGGATGCTAGTATGCATTTGTTGTAATACATTTCTAATAAAAAATCACATGCAAACACATGGCAATGGTGTAATTTTGCACATTAAATGCTCACGCGCTCTTTCTCTTTGATGCCAAATTTTATCTTGATTGTAATTTTTAAAAGCTGTCAATCAGTCAGCCCTAGCTTGTGGAGTATATTTCTAATTTAATCTAATATCGTTTTTATTTGATTACAACTATAAGTGAATTTGAAGTTACTATTATTACTTATATTAAACTTCACACTTACATGGTAGGAAAAACTCTTAATAATGATTTTCTCTGGCTCCCTCTCCCTCTCTCTTGTAATCCAAAATAAAGAATCTAATTTGACAAGTGCGATTTAAATATACAAGAAATTTCATTTAAATAATAGTTATTAATAAAAACTTTAATCATAATACCCATTCTGTAGCAGTTTCTTTCTGGGAAAACATCCGATAATTTTCTTTAATTTATTGTATTAAGGACCCTAACAGCGATTTTAAATATCAAGAAGGACTCAATTTACATCTCTAGCCTCGTTTACTGCAAAGCCAACCCTTAAGAGGACACAATAAAGAAATAAAATACCTCATTAGTAGTACAATCAAGCGCATGACAATAAACTTTCATTTTACAGCCCCTAGTTAGCTCTGACGCGAAGCTGTTTTAAATAGCTGCGGCTACCCTACAATGGTACTGGGGCGTTTGTTCTTTCCGCATATTGGACCATTAGCAGCCGCCGTCGAGACGAACTTCCTAATCAGGAAGGCCGCGCCGTTTTGTATAATGAAGAGTTAAGCACCTTCTATGGAAATCCGTTTATTGTTTAACACCCCAATATAATGAATATACATGAACCCCATTCGGGCTAATGTTTCCCGAGTGATATAAGACAACCTTAAATTGGATGCCTACACTCATCGGACTGCGCACTTTTGGTATTCAGATTGCGTTAAAGGGCAGAATTACGAGCATTAGCATATTTTGTGGCCCTACGCTTGTTCTTGATACCTGCTCGACTACAACGACGCGATTTCAAATAATGGTCTAATCAGCTGAACACATTATTCCACTTTAAGGACATAGGTATTCAGTATTCTAATGATTGCACCTCAGATGTTAATAACCCATACTATTACTTCTTAAGTAAATTAAACTTTGCTTCTCATATTTTATAGATCACTTTTTTCTCAATACAACTTGTGACCTTATTTCAAAAATTACCAGACGATGGTGTCATCCCTAACACGTGCGAAATCGTATCACTGGGTGAAATTGGGATCAAATGGGACCATAGAACCACAGAAAAATAATACTTCTCAGCTGTATTGTAAAACCATTATGTTGCGAAGATTGGAAGATTATCAATGATCTCCATCACATAATTGAGAACAAAACTCTCCAAATAAATCGAACCATCCTTAACACAACATCTGACATTAGACAAAATAATAGAGAAGTCTTAGCGTATAGAAACCTAACTGACATGGTCCAACTTGACAACGCCTTAAAACTATTAGAAAAATGGTGAATACTAACACAGAGCATAAACCATAAAGCAATACTCATATAGCTACCCAAATATTGGTTAACATGCATAAGAAAGGGAGACTCACTAGGTCTCCTTCTCTTCAATTCAGCCGTGAATAAAATCATAACCGATATAGGAAAGGTAGGTTAAGGCTTCAGATTAACCATCAGGAACTTGAAAATCTTATGTTATATTGTCCCTGTACTAATTGCATCTGAAAATGAGGATGATTTGCATAGATTACTGTATGAAGTAGGCGTGCCATGTTTCCAGTTAGAAGTATAGTACACCGATATTGGTTGCGAAAACCAACCCATTGGGTATATTGGGTAGGTAATTAATAAAAAAAACTTTTGGAGTACATACTCTCTTCCAAGTATTTGAAATGAAATCTCATTATAGTATTCAGTCAGTATTATAAAAGGATCAGAGTAAATCCATTCAAAACAATGAGAGGAAATTACATTTCTAGGTGTGTCAATACTATAATGAAATCATAATAGTACTGAGTAGAGATGGGCCCGTGGGTGAGTATTCACTCACGTCACGCACGTTTCACGCTTGCTTTAAACCCTCAAGTTTACGCACGCTCACGTTTACCCCCCCCCCCCCAATCACGATGTGACCCGCAGCTTTTATTTGAAAGTTCAAATTCCTATGAAACGGAATGTTCAAATTTAAATCCAATAAGGAACCATCAACAGATTTAAATACTGTAAAATAAAATATGTTTAGCAGGTGAAATAATTTACGTGATATCTTGCAATCAGAATAGTAGACACAAAAAGAAATAAATGGAAACTGCAATAGCTTACAACAGGGGATAAAAACCGATTTCTCGCAAAAACATTTCTGGCAACCGTCTTCAAATACATTACTTCTAATAGCAAAATCTATCATTGGATGGGACGTTTCCCTTACTGATACGAGTGCAAGAAGGTATATGTTGCTAGGTAACACATTTAATTCTTAGGTTTACAAGTACTTTTACGTCCGAGAAACTAAAAGTAAGTTCTACTTGGTCGCCTATAGACGCCGACACGTGATCAACTGTAGACACAACATTCACAACACAACACAGGTACGAAGCTCCGTCGCTGTAGGCTGTCCCACAGAAGTACAATGATCTCCCGTTCCAGCTCTAGATCTTCTATATCGGTGGGAGCGGGCTTTTATTCGTTACTAAATATGAAACGTGAATCACGCATTGACAATTTTCACTCACGTTCACACCCGATTTTCAAATGGTTTATGAAACAATTTAACAATAATCAATAAATTAAACTGCATGTAAACATAGAGTATTAATTATCTAAATTGAATTTACTACTAAATTTACTAAAGATAATAGGTTTAATCATAAACCTATAAATAATCAAAAATACATATTTATAATCAATAAATGTTAATTGCCTCATATTTAAAGTGTTATGTGTTTTATTTGTGTATGTCCTAATTAAATTTCTACAGTAACTCAACGAGATTGAGAATAAAACAATTGATTTTGTTACAAATGCATGCTTGCTGAGTACCGATAAAGATAAGATAGAATATAACGTGATAAAACCCTGAGAGTAAATTATACATTTAAATTAAATTAAACTAAAATCATAAAGGACCGTAGATAGTAATATATTAATCAGAAATTAAAAATTGACTGTTATTTACAAATTACTATAGCAACACATATTACAAACTGCTGGGTTGATTGTTCAGAACGATGGTTGTAGCGACCGATATTTCATAACTTTGATGTCAGACGTGAGGATGACAATGGCTTTGAACGTTCTCCTGTAGAGGGGATGGGGATACCATTCGGTATTACCATTAGATTGGGCTGCTATTTTACCACATAAAGCTATAATTTAGTAGTACGAGAGGAAAAACAATATAACCTGATTTGATATGCCTTGAGTTTTATAGAAAATTGTATTTCATTGTCAATACAGACTTTATTGTGATATTTAGGTATTTTAAATTACCGGTTGTTCCGCCTTTAAGTCGCTGTTCCAGGCACACTAACTACGACAATGATTAAATTAAAATTCTCTTATTAGTATCAAATTATGACTACCTATAGTGGACCCTGTCAAAATTAAAAATCAATCTCCGATGGGTTTTAACATGTAAAAAAAATCAAATTTCTTAATTCAACTTTACAGAGCCGTAACTCTTTAATTTGCCACTTTCAGAAAAAAACATAAGTGAGAACTCTTTACCGTTTTTTATGTAGTTAATGCAAGTGTTACAAGTGATTATTTATTGCACGCGAGATGATAATAACTTAACGAAAAGCTAGGCCGAGTTTTATAACATGCCAAGTGCAATAACGCTTTTAGCATGAGCCTTTACCTCTAATGAAGGAAGTAGAATAACTGTATAACCTCACTTCCAGTTTAAAATATACAAATTGAAAAATCAGCTGGCTTCATTTTTAACATCCTTATCTATAATATATTATTTTAGTTTCACAAGCTATTGGTGAAGGGCCTACTTTTAGTAAGGGTCGTAGAAAAAATCTATTATAAAATTACTGCAATTAAACAACAACAAAAAACTGCTCGCCTTAGTTTTTAGTATTCTAATTCTAGAAGCAACTTTTTGGGTGGATTCTGTACAAGAGTGCGACCGCTAGCGTTGAACTTCTGTTGGTTATTTTTACCAGTATCTTTATCGTGCCTGTAATCTCAGACCATCCATTTTTCCAAAATATCAGTAAATTGCCCAAAACTGCCCGGAATGTGGAATGGTAACAAATTCCATTAAAAAAGTTCTAACTTCGAAACGGGCCGCATCAATGCGGCCATAATGAAGAAATAATTCACTCCGACTTGACAACTGCCGCGTTGTCAATGTGTTAACAAGCTCAACAATAGTCGTCTTGGACGGTGCTTATTCGGGTTTACACAAAGCTTAATGCGTGCCTGTAAGCATTACGCCTACTGCAACACGTGTAGCGTATTGTTTGTGCAGGAAGTTAGACACGGGTCTAACTCTTGTCCAGCTACTGTGCTTTAGGACAATGAAAATAGTGCACGGCACATTTCACTGCGAAATAAGGCCAGAACACGAGCCTTAAAAGAGTTCCTCGAACAGCTACTGTTTCGAGACGGGTGCCATTTTCCTGAATTATTGTTTGAAATACAAAATCTAACGCTTTCGCTCGACACTGCTGGCAACATTTTATTGCTCCCAAATCCGTATGCATCGTTAAATAGTTTTTGTGCTATGTAGTATAGACTGACCTAAACTAAGT
Source organism: Agriotes lineatus (assembly GCA_940337035.1). Classification (NCBI taxonomy): domain Eukaryota; kingdom Metazoa; phylum Arthropoda; class Insecta; order Coleoptera; family Elateridae; genus Agriotes; species Agriotes lineatus. The sequence goes on from CALNHX010006995.1 coordinate 43,576, forward strand.
GAAATAAAAATACTTAGAAGGCAAACAAAACAAGTACACTAGAACAACCAGACTCAAATAGGTACGTACTACTTTTACTTTTAAAAGCCAAAGTCATTTTAGTAACTTAATATTGGTGCTTAACAGCTTGTGAACCATCATTATCGACATTTCAACATTCGACTTTCAAATTTCAATTTTGGTTTTAGATTATGAATAAGTGGTAACTGAGCTCCTTAACAAATAGTCATATTTATGTAACTGATTTATATAAATGTGGCAGCACTGGATGAGCTTTATACATTGTTCTTTCCTGTTGCGCTTAAATTTCTGAACAGTCTTTCTAAATGGGAAGAAATTGGAAGGTATTATATTTTTTTAATACACTAACAAAGTGGGAATACTACTTTTGATACGCTTCTTATCTACTGCAATATGCAGAAAAGCCAGTATTGCAATAAATATGTTTAGAACATCACATAGTACAATTTGTATCAAAATAATTTCCAATTGCATATCCATCTGTAAATTAATCAAATTATAAAATGCGAGGGGCTATAACTTTGACATACCAATGTTTAACTGAATCTCCCGTGTGTTCTATCCCTAGCCAAAGAGTTTGGCTCAAAACGTGTGAACAAATGCTACTTACAGATTGCGGTTTAGTTCTATTCATTCCAGGAGCAGATAAAACTGCAATAAATATATCCATTTCTGTTTTATTATTTTATATCGAGAAGCATAAAGTTGCTTTTGAAAATCATAAATTATCCCAAAATTTTCTAGGTTTAATGTAATTTTAGGTGTTCACCTATGAACTGGTTTTTTTGCATTATCGGACTCCACAACATCTGTTGCTGAAATTACGATGAAAAACAAATATTCTAAAATTTGTAAATACGATTTTCGTACATATTTAGATAAAATTATAAATAATGTGTTTTATTGTACGCAATTCTCAAGTGGAACTGGGCCGGCCACGTAGCCCGAATGAACGACGAAAGGTGGACGAAAAAGCTACTGGAATGGAGACCACGCGCCGACAAACGAAGTAGAGGCAGACCGCCGACGCATTGGTCCGACGACCTGAAAAGGATTACAAACAACTGGATCCAAGCTGGTCAGGACAGAGAGGGGTGGAGACACATGAGGGAGGCCTATGTCCAACAGTGGACAGAACGGGCTGTTTGATGATGATGATGATGATGATGATGATGAATAGTTGGAAAATGTAAATAAATAACACAAAAATTATTCACAATGTGATAGGATGTTAACATCAAAGCGATTCGTATGCTAATTCTCGCAAAACAAAACAAACTTTATGACTACTTGGATACAGTTGCCGGCCGGCTGGTGATATAGTTGGCGTGCAGCTTGTTAAGTACTAACAAATGATAAAAGCTAAAAGGGTGCCAACGAATCTTTACCAATTAACGACAAGTGTATCCAGGCCTTCAACCGGGAATTCGTAAACTCAAATAGCACGTAATTTCTTGAAAGAAACGTTCAAATCACGCACAGGTAGCATTATCAAATCATAACACCAAAATGCTAATATAACAGTATAACTATTACTAATTCCATAGAATTCGATACAAATATCGGATAATTAATAGTATAAATTGCGAATATTAATTAATAGGGATTTCAAATAATTATTGGACAATTTAAGGTTAATTAGTAGTAGAAACTTCAAATAATTATTGACCAATGGTGCACCTCAATAACGTTCAACTTGCGAAGAAAAATTCTTACACAATAGTCCTAACAAAGGTACAAACGTGATCCACAGTAGTTTAAAATTAAATGCGGTCGTAATTAACTTAGGCACAGTGGTTCAGGTACGTAGTTCGTGAAATAAATTGTACGATAACAGCCGACCGAATTTGTAGCAATCGGGTGAGCATCTAACACTGGTTCACTGATAGCATCTTGTACAATTTATTTAAAAGAAAGGAAGACAAAATCTGATCTTAGCTTTCTTTGAGCCCTTTTTGCTCGCTTTGTGATGATCCAGATAAGCAGAGGTCCACACATCCGAAGGTTGGAATGCAGGTGATAACAGCTCGAGCCAGGCAAATGGCGACAGTTCGGTCGCGGTGATGGAGTTTCACGGTTAGTGCTAAAACTATGAGTTTCAGGAGCCCCAGATTGGTTGCTGAGGAAAAGAAAGAACCCAAAATAGACTTATGGGTGGTTTTGATAAGAATCAGCTCAAACAGTTTTGAAAGGGCTTACCCCAGATGAACTTACGCCAACGTGCCGCTGAATGACAGGTGAAGCACATATAAAATCCTCCAACTTGGCATGAGACACAAATCCTCCACAGAACTGCCCGGGCTACAACAATACGCAACTTCTGAGGGGGCCACGAACTAAAACAACCATATTCTGTAAACTAGTAAAGCCGCAATTTTAAAGACGCTACAACCAAGTTACCAGCACGGCGTTCTAAGAAAAAGAGACGCGTTCAAACAGAAGCCAAAATTCGAGTCGCTTAGCCGCTCAGATAAGAGTCAAGGAAGGCCGTGAGTGCGCGAACATACGAAAACCTGTACCGCAGACATTAAAAATATAGACGGCGCACACACCGAGCCGTGAAGATAGTAGAAGAGCCCTGTAAACGTAATAAGGAATTGTTATTTCTTCATGCATAATTACATAAGTTGAAGTACAGCAGTTTTGGCAACTTCTAATAGCTTGATGGTGAAACATATACTATTTTAAAACTTGGTAAGAAACAATGCATTCAATGTATTTAAAAATCTAAATATTTCAATTGCAGTTCGTAATAACCGAAGAGTTGGTACTTAATAGTAGTGTTTGTAAGTATTAAATACAATTAATACATAAGGTGTAGCTGTGGGTTATAATACAATTGATAATTTCGTTTTAATGCAATATAGTATGTATTCATAGTTTTAACAGGCAATGCTATTTTGTTTTCTTCAAACCATTACTTCTCTTTAACCACTGTCCTTCTCCAGTATGTTTAGGATGGAGCTCATAGTGGACTGCATCTTTGAATTTTGGGTGTCTTAGACAGTTACAGGAGAATTCCTTGGGATGCAGGAATGTAAAAGGATGCTGGACCCGTTTGGCTGATGTAATGAACACAGAAAGATATCTAACTGTATTCGTATATTGGAAAGAACATTTTCTATATACAGGGTGCCATTAAAGTCTACCATGCCACTTCTGGAGATGCTAGGGGACGCAAAATGGAGTTGAAAAGTCATAATCTATTTTGGCTTAGAAGCATAGTTTTCGTAAGAACAAATGCTGAACATTAAAAAAAATGAAAACTGCTGTAGTTGGCCTTAAATTGGAGGCTGGGAAAACAATTGTCACATACGCCGTCTACATATGAAATTTATTAGCTTTTAGAACACTTTTTACACGCAGTTTGATAATTTTAAAGCCAACAATGATGAAGACAAAATATCGACTTACTCACAGACCCAACATCACCAGAACACCATACACAAAAAACATATCAGCATACTCCTGCACACTGTACATTTTTACTAAAAATGTCAAACACGCAATTATTTATTACATTGACATTAATTAATAACAAAAACACATCAAACACGCAGTGGGTACTATACAGCGGTGCATAAAATTTCAACGGTGCAATCTGAAGAAATTATGCTTCTAAGCCAAAAATGGATTCGGACTTTTCGACTCCACATAATGTCCCCTGTCATCTCCAAAAGTGACACGGTTGACTTTAATGACACCCTGTATAACTTAAAATATGACGTAAATTTTAAAGATTCAACACATTGGTCCAGTTTAAATTGCAATTCTACCTAACGTGTTACATTTTAGAACAAACCGTTAGTAACATCAGCAAATTCAGCACAATTATAGTTTATTCCCTAAGTCAGTCAAAAAGTGCTGACTGCTTGTAATGAGTTTTCAACATATTGATATCTGCAACCGCTGTTTATCAAATACTAGCTTTTACCCGCGACTTCGTTCGAGCGAGGTTCGTTATTTGTGTATTAAATAATGACTAATTATTTTCTGTCATCCCATCCCATCCCATTCCATCCTATCCCCGTCCCCGTCCCTTTCTCCGTCCCCGTCTCCGTACCGTCCCATTCCGTCCCGTCCCGTCCCGTCCCGTCCCGTCCCGTTCCGTCCCGTTTCGTCCCGTCCCGCCTCTCCCCTTCCACCCCATTCCTTCCCTCCCCTTCCCTTTCCGTCCCGTCCCGTCTCGTTCCTTTTCGTCCCGTCCCTTCCTTTTCCGTCCAGTCCCTTCCTGTTCAGTCCCTTCCCCTTCCATCCCATTCTTCCCCTTTCCTTTCCGTATCATCCCGTTCCGCCCCGCCCCGCCCCGTCTCGACCCTTCTCGTCCCGTCCCGTCCCGCCCCTGTCCCTCCCGTCCAGTCCCGTCCCTTCCCGTCCCGTCCCGCCCCTCCCCTTCCATCCCATTCCCTCCCCTTCCATCCCATCCTTTTCCTTCCCTTTCCGTCCCGTCCGTCCCGCCCCGCCCCGACCCGTTCCGCCCCGCCCCGTCCCGCTTTGCCCCGTCCCGTCCCGTCCCGTTCCGTCCCTTCCCTTCCCGTCCAGTCCCGTCCCGCTCAGTCCCGTCCCGTCCAGTCCGTCCCGTTCCGTCCAGTCTAGTCCCGTCCCGTCCCGTTTCTTCCCTTATGTCATGTTCACCGTCTTGGACTTAAAAATAAATGTAATTTTCGCCATCAACGTCCCAAAAAACCTCAATAACGACACCCATATCGATTTTTAGGCTTACTTACCCCATTTCACCCCCTAAGGGGTTGATTTTCGGAAAATCACGAAATACGTGTTTGATTATTTGTTTTTAGGAGTACTCCTACGAAGTTTCAAGTCGAAATGTCTATTTAATATTATTTCTCCATACAAAATTGGAACCCCCATTTTACCCCTTTAGGGGTGGAATTTCGAAATATCCTTCCTTATTCCTTGTATACATCATAAAGGGAACCTCTGTGCAAAATTTCAGCTTTCTAGGTCCAAGGGTTTGGGCTGGGCGTTGATGAGTGAGTGAGTGAGTCAGTCAGGACTTTTAGAAATATATATAAGACTAGCGGACCCGACAGACGTTGTCCTGCCCGCTGCTTTTTCATTTTAATAAATATTAGGGATGGTGGAGGGGGTGAAATTTTGGGGTTATATGTTGTGATATGCGAGAAATCTTTAAAAATTAAAAAAAAAGAAATTCGTCAAAAAATTTAAAAAAAAAATCCTATAACCCGATTGCAGCGCCACCTACCGGGTCCAATTGTGAATCTAAACCATCCAGACACCCACTCACACAGACACAAAAAATTTCATCAAAATCGGTCCAGCCGTTTAGGAGGAGTTCGGTGACATACACACGTACAGAAGAATTATATATATAAAGATAACAGTGGCTTTAATTATAAAACTTAAAAATGGTGTTTTGGTTCCTAAACACAATATCTACTAGCTTAGCAAAATTCAGCAAAGAGAAAGCATTTCCAAATAAAATGTTCAAGAACAGTTTGTGGTACTAAATTAATTGTACTTGTTACAGGGAAACCTTCGCTTACGATAGGTAACAAGTTTAAATGTGGTCCAGTAGCTCAGCGTAAGGGCGTGTCTTAAACTGATTGCGGCTTCTTCACGATAACCTACAGAGTTGTGCCTGGAAAGATACGGTGACAAATTTGTGGATTTTAAGGGCGGCAATTGTAATGTAGAAATCCCTATAAGGAAAATATTCATGTCCAGCTCAGATTATTATCAAACCTACCGTGTTTTGTGATCTTTATAGTAGCTTGCTTTTAAAATACGCGAAAATTTACTGCGCTTTACAAATACAGATAGTAAAACAGATTTCAGAACTTTATTAAGACAATATTCATAAAAACATGTTCAAGGAGTTCAGCCCTACAGCTGATATCACAACAAAGAGGGGTAACTAAGACAATTGGTAAGAATTGTACATCTCATGACAAGACGTCCCACGATAAGCAAAACATTCAGATTTGTTCGCGTGACAAAAATCCACAAGGTTAAACAATATTGATACACTAGTGCAGGGTGCTTTTAAAGTGAAGATGCCCCAAATTTTATATTACAACATGCAAACTTATTGATTATATGTAAAAGGTTGACTGTAATTAATGCATACAAAATATTAGTTTAGGTAAATATGACATATATCAAATTGACGATGAGTCACTTATACAATACTACACAATAAAACAACACCTTACCTGAGTGCAAGCCATACTAGATGACGACCAGATGGCAAAACCAAAACGGAGATCACTGGGCCAAAGGTTGGTTGAGAGCTGTGGGCGTTGGTGAAACCGAAATCAGTAGCTTCACGACTGTCGACGGGCAACACTGGCAATGCTCTATACGCGATATGACGGAAGATCTTTTAGAAATACGTCGCGTAGGTCTGTCGACTAAAGAAGAGGCTACGAATGTTGGCGTCGATCTACACGCTGACAACAAGATGTGCTGCTAAGGCGGCTTCGGATTGAAAATAATGGGGGCGGCAAAATATACCCAGCTATGGAATATTGTTATAACTTTGTTATTTCCGTGACAATTGTCAAAAGTGAAGTTTTATATCAAATTAGAATGATGCAGAATTTTCTTATGGAGCGTTATTCGGCTCAACAACAAGCAGAAATTGTTAAATTGTATTTTCAAAACTTTTCTTCTATACTTTCAAGTCAACGCGCTTTTAGGCGAGCATATCCTAATCGAAGACCTCCACACGGAGAAACAATTCGACGTTTAGCAAACGATTTTTTACAAAATGGCACAGTAAGTGATGTAAAGCATACTGGAAGACCCTGTTCTGGTCGTTCAAACTAAAATATTGAGCTTCTTCGGGCTGATGTTCAAGCAGTAGCTTGCAGACGTTCCGGAACAGTCCAGACTCTAAATTCCGGCCCTGGTCGGAACGCAACTCCAGGGGGACTCCAAGACGGCGGAAGCACTCCATCACCAGAACATCAGCGACAGTACCGGCCTCTTGATTCGGAAGGGCGTACGTCTCGGGCCACTTGGTGAAGTAGCCCATACACACCAAGAGGTATTTATTTCCCGCTTCGGTTTCGGGGCATGGTTCGGCGATGTCAATGGCTATCCCCTCGAACGGACCACCGACGTTATACTGCCACCTCGGAGCTCTACGTCTTCCAACCGGTCTGTAGCGCAGGCTTCGCACCTTCGGCACCACTCTCGAACGTCATCTTCGCAGCTCGCCCAGTAGAACCTTTCTCGGACCTTCTGCAACGTCTTCTTCGATCCAAAGCGTCCCCCAGAGGAGCCATCGGGCAGGTGGCGCAGATCCTCGGCGGCCACTCCAGTCCTTGGAACCATCGATTGTGATCTCGTTGGCCTATCGTCCTCATTTTCCAAGATTCTGGTCAAGACGTTGTTGTCCAGCTGCAAGGAGTCCCATTGCGCCCAATAAGTTTTCACCGATGCGTTGGTGGCGGAGACCTCCTGCCAGGTAGGTCGACGGCCATCCTGCTTCCCGGCTATAACCGCGCCTAAATCGGGGTCGTTCTCCTGGCTGCTCTGCAACTCGTCTGACTCCCACGAGGTGTCGACTACAGTGGTACGATTAATGGGTACCGCACGACTCTCCAGTTTCGAACAGTGGCCGCAGTCCGCAGGGCAGGGCCTCCTGGATAACGCATCGGCGTTGCGGTGGGCTGTGCCAGGCCGATTATTTATTTCTAAGTCGTACTCTTGTAGGCACTCGATCCACCTAGCCATCTGTCCTTCAGGGTTCTTGCACTGCAGTAGCCATCTCAGAGCAGCATGGGCGGTCCTCAGCAAGACTCTTCTGCCAAACTCGAATGATTTATGTTTTCCTACGTCAGTACGGCCGCTGGGATGATCTCCGCCCTCGACGATGTCTTGGTGCCGGGCCACCAGATCTTCTATCTTCTTCCGTTCTCGTTGGCTCATTCCCCGTCCCAGTATTGTGTTCCTCCTGACGGTTACCAGTTCCCTGCTGACGTTCATCATCCTTACTGGGACCCCAAGCCCAGCGTCACCAACGTCTTCCCTACCAGGATACCATGAGTGAGCTTCTTGCCACCATCAGGCTCGACCACGCGCACCACGTTTCCCCGGAGATCGCCATCCAGGTATACATCCACGACCCTCTCGGTTCGTCCCTGCAGAATAACATCTTCCGCCCATACCACTTGTGCCGCGATCTCTCCTCCTTGGTGTCGGAAAAGCTCCTCCCCACCCACGTGCAACTCGCCGCGTCTCAGATCCAAAACGCAATCACACTTATCCATAACATCCACTCCCAGGATGTACTCGTCCGCACTGTCAGCCATCAGGTCCCGATGCTTGAGGGTTTGATTCCCAATCTTCAAATCAGTTTCCCCATGTGTGGTCACCGCGCCCCCCGTGGCAGCGCGAAGGCGTGTCTTGTTGTGCAGCAGCTGACCCTCGTCCCTTACTACGTCGGACCTGGCGATGGACTTCGTCGCTCCAGTATCCAACAGCAGAGACCGAACTCTTTCATTTATTTTCCCATCAAGCTTTTGGACTACTTTCTCTTCTGCGGCTTCCAGCTCTTCCTGCCCGGCTTTCCGCTCTTCCTGTGCTTCCTGCCCGGCTCCTGGCTGTTCCCCACGCTTATTATTAAGATCCTCTAGTCCTTTCAAGATCCTCTTTCGGCCGGCTCTCAATTCTTCCTTAAGTTCATCCTTGAGGTTTTCTTGAGTGGCTTTCAATTTTTTCTGCCTTCTTTCGGCCGGCTTTCAAATCCTTAAGTTTTTGGACTGCTTTTTCTTGCTCGGCCTTCAGCAATTCCTTAGGTGCTTTCGCGGCTTTCCGCTGTTCCTCAAACTTATCTTTAAGATCCTCTAGCGCGGCTTCCCGTCCGGCTTCCAGCACTTTCTCAAGAACCTCTAGCGTTTTTTCTGCTTTCTCTTGCGCCTTTTCTGCCTTGCCTTGGCCAACTTTCAACTCTTGCAAAAATTGGCTGAGTCGGGCTTCCATCTTGCTGCTCGTCAAACGCATCCAACTCTATACACTACAATTTATTTATCTGACGTCGTTTTATCGGCACTTGTTAAATTATTTATTTATTTAATGTTTGTTCAATAATTTTCTTATAGCCCCTGGTACAAACCGCACACCTGACGCCACTGTTACGTTTTTAAAATTTAAAAATTATACGACGCTTCTTGTATTAAACATTTATTTACAACTATTGGATTAATTATTATTATTTACAAACACACGAGAATTATCAAGCCGATTACAAATTACTTAAACTACAGGCACTGTTTCTATCGATACATTTATTTAATATTTACACTGGTTAAACTTCAACTATTTATTTATTTCACTCTTAACACTAACGATTTATTTCTATTTACATGGTTATATTTACATAGTTATTTATGTCAATAGTTATACGAGCCCTAACCACTATATAGTCGGCCATTTCAATAATTTTACTCTACTAATGTAAAACAGGATTTTATGAGTGGACGGAGAACAATTAAGGCACCGCATTTGCGGATTAAGGATTAAGGATTTCGAAGATTTCTTATCATGTTTTAAAGAAAAGAAAATGTTGTAACTTAATTGTTTTTTGTTCAATCATAAAACTCTGTTTTTACATAAAGGAAATAAAATTATTGGAATGGCCGAATATATAGTGGTTAGGGCTCGTATGTACACACGGGCTTTTATTTATGTGGGAGTTCTACACGGCTCTACGCGAATTCCGAACTGAACGCAGGACTGAACTAGCTGCGGGTCCGACGGCCGGGTATTTATATGGCCAATAATTCCCTTCCGGAAGCTTCCAGATAGTCTCGATATTCACTGGAAACTCCAGATAGAAGCATGACGCATTTGACCTCGGGCCAGATCTCAGGGCATCTGTTCGAAATGACTCATCGCGCACACCTTCTTCTAGATCGATCTGGAAGTCGTTATCGCATTCGTTACAATAATATAAACGAATGAATATTTTACTTAGCTTTTTCACAAATATCAAAACCTTGTGTAAGACCTTTATAAATGGTGTTCAGCCGATGAAGATTCTTAATAACTAAGGCGTTTTGGGCTTACATTTTCTGTGAAATATGAACAGTATTAAGTAACAGCTTTAGATAGAGTTCTGTTATCAAAACATTTCTTATAAATCTTTCTGGTGAAATAAAAATTGTATTGTGTACATACAATTTAAAATTTTTAAAGCAGTTTGATCAAGGAACAAATAAGTTTAAAACAATTTCCCATATTATGTCTGTAGATATTTTTGACGTAATTGGCTGACTAACTGCCTACGGTTATTAAACATCAAAATGAAGAACCCTCAATGCTAGTTTTAGATTTTGAAATGAGATTAAAAATCAATTCTCTTATTCAAACCACAATTTAGCAAAACCATAGTTTACCGAAACACAATTTTTGCTAAAATCAAATCTGGAATATCATACCATACCATAACCTACCGCAGAAACAGTTTTTCCAGTGGATCTAGGAATGTAAGTAGGACGAATTTGGTACCCATAACGTCGTTTACGATAGTTTTAAACTTCATATAACATTAAACTACCGTAGAACTCCTCTTCGAGAATACCTAGAGGTGTACCTACATGATTTGCCGCTTCGGTAAGTTGTGATTTGGATAAAATGTGTTTCGATCAATTTTGTTTCGATCAATTTTGCGGTAAAGTGATAAAAAACTTTTGAAAAGGCACTTTAACTCTTACCACAGTAGTTTTTAACTACGAGGCAGCGACAAATTCCAAAGTTCTTCGGGAAGAATTACGACCGCAGAGATGACAGTCAACTATGTAAAACAGCAAGATAATGACTAAATGCCTTTTAAATTGCATACAATATGTCAAGAATTTGATAATACATACGCTGTCGCAACTAAAATATAGCTGCTTACTCCGAGTTGGCGTTAATGTATTCTGTGCTTCCCCTCAGATAAGATCTGCGGAAAACCGAAAATTTGAAACTTTAGCTGGTGACCTGCATCAAAGCTTTTTGTTTTATGGGGACAATTCAAGTCTCCACCTCAAGACGAAATAACGAATTGCTTTTCTAAAATCTTAGAAAGCTGTTGAAAGGGTGAATTAAGAGTAAAACGATTTATAGCCGCCGTCGTTTTGTATATTGTGAGAATATCCTGTGGGAATAAAATTAGAATAAATTTTAGACTGAGTTGGAAGGTCTAGTCTGGATTTATAAATTTCTAAAGTGAAAGAAGACATTACAAAATGGCTTATTTGATTTACCAATTAGCTGTAATTTAGACATAGTGTAATATTGCGAGAAATGCGAAATTAAGTAAATTCGGCTATAGGCTGTCTGCCGTTGATAGATTGCTTCCTCCACTTCCCTGCCAATAGATGAATTACGTTTAACAGTTGCAATTATAAGGTATAAATTACGAATAATAAGGACGTCTACATGCACAAAATTTACGTGAGTTAATGCAGCCGCAATTTGCGTTGTTAGCAAAAATGTTTTAAAAGATTTATATATGGTTTTGCATAAAAACCCAATCGGCTTCGCAAATAATTCATTACAAAGTGACAGCCAGACGCACATTTACCATAATGATGTACGGTATCGAACAAAATCGATTTTTTCAGCAATCGTGTAAACACAATTCTTAATTTTATTGTAGTAACAAAACAACGTTGTAAATATGAAATAAAATTTCTGATGCGAAACGATTCAACTCAGAGTAACCAATTAAAAAATGTCTATGGTTTTTTCAATATCGTCCAACCATCTTTGCCTGAGCCCAATTTTTCTCTTTCCTAGGGCTTGTTTGCTGTTCTAATATATGGCATTCGTTCTATATTTTAAAAAAGCGTCTTCTACTCGTCTACGATTTTATTAATTGCTTTTGCCCTTTTCTACTGCACGCTAGAAATGACATCTCTCTTACTTAACTTACCTCAGTCTTGGTTAAGCAAAGCTCTTATTAAAATAGAACATGTTTCCAAAAGTCCACTTAAATAAAAGTCATATTGTTTACACAAACGAACAACGAACATATATTGCCTGTTAAAGGAACAATATTAAGTAATACTAGTGATAAATACTAGACATTTATATTATAATAGTACATTACTCCCCCAGGTGGAAAGTGTTTTAATTAAATATCTTACCCAGACTCACAATAACAAATCGGGTCCAAACGCCCATTGGCGTACTGTGACTTACTTGATTCTGGTACACTTTTGACACCTTCACCCGCTAGAAGCTCGCATATAAAAAATGAATTTGATTATGGTTGCTCAAAGACGAAACGCCCTAGAAAAATTGTTAACGTAACCTTAAACTCCAAAAGTTGCTATAAAGAAATTTTATCAGTTTGACTCTAACTTTTATATTAACGCCAAATAAAAAATTAGATATTCCTTAGAATAACTCAAAGCGAAAAATCATATCAAGGACTACTAAGCTTCATTTTGTTGGTCGTTTAATACGCAACTTTCTTTCCATTTAACCACATTTTTATCTCTTACTATTACCGAGGTCCACATACTGGTCCCCTTTATCTTGAACACACTATATATTGCTGTAGATACATATCAACATAGGCACGCTACGTTTGATTTTATATGAATTCTAATGATTTCCGTATGTTAACGGGTATAAAACTTAGAAGCGTTTTGAAAAAACTCTAAGTAGCAATTAGATACACTAAACGGCTCACAGACACTTTTTACGTTATCTTAGCTCTGCATTTTCGAAGAGATTCATTTTGTGGTTTGTAACGAGTGGTATGTAATCAAATCGACCAAAATAAAGGTAGGTTGTAAACACCTTAGCAACTTGTATGTTAAATTACGATTTCCATGGAAATCTACCGATAAGAACACAGGAAGTGAAAGTGCCATAACGATCAGTTAAAAATGATTTTATTCACTAAAATCGATAATTTTGGCACTACGTGGGCTTCCTTTAAAAGTGTCGTGTGTTTGTAAAGTGAGGGTTGACATTTTAAGTAAGATACTTAATTGTAAACATATCTTAAAGGAATATATCTTTCACCAGTTTTATTCATTTGTTCATGTATAAATTTTGTTAGTGTTAGGATGGTATTTTACTACGAATTTTGGGTAATATCTTGGGTGATTAGCTTAGACACTGGGGGTGACCTTTCCTTGTAAGGTAAACATCTATCTGCGTTTTCTTGGGTTGAATAGATCATCGTTGTTTCCCCCTTAGTTCCTTATGCTAAGGGTGGGAATACATTTATTTTGTGAAAGGTTTGGATTTTACTTTTGCGTTGGGATATTTTTCTAGGTTTTTAATGCTCTTGTCTTGAACACTGGGACTGGATATTCCAGACTTTGAGTTTATACTGGTATTTTCAGGGCTTGCGCTTAGTATTTTTAACAATTATTTATGTTCGGTTGTCTACACTAACTTGTATTTGTTTTCAGACATTTTGGGTATTCTGTAGCACATAATTTTGAAAATTATTAAATAGGGAGATTTTTCCTGTTACAATTTTGGAAACTTTTTTTTTTTGATACTGCTTCCATACTGTAGAAAACTTTTTAGAGCTATTTTTGGTTCACACTTTGAGTGGATTTCGTCCATAATTCAGCATTTTGTGTTAGTTTCGTAAATTGCTGAAATATGACTGGTTAACCCAACATTTAATAGTATTTAGTGTTATCGTATTATGCCTGGGGTTTATTGGATGCTTAATAAAAAAAAAGAGAGAACATGGAGAAAAATGTTGAAAACGTATTTTTCCTTTGTTTTCTCAAAAATAGAAATAAAACTCAGTACTTAATTAAAATTGAGGTTTATTTAAGGGGAGATGAAGTTTAAGAAGCAATAGTAAAACTTAAATAATAATGATAATCAATGAAATAGAATTAATTGGTAGTATTACGCTCAGTAAGATACTATCCTGCAAATAAACTTGTGCATCGGAGAGAAGTACAAAAAGTCGACAAAATTTTTACATTGGAAGGAAGTACAAACAGTCGTCTTGTGGTGAAACGGTTGCTCCATTCAGATCGTCAGTCTTGATTGCGGGTGGTAGCTGCAGAGTGCAGCATTGTGGGCAGTGTTGGTAATCATCTTTGAGTTACGAAATTTGCAAGGTTTAGGTCAGATTAAAGTGATTAGAAGTGACAGTTGATCCATCTTAATTAATACTGAAGTACTGAAGCTATTCGTCATATCTTTCATTCGTCCGACTACACCTCACGCGTAAAGAAAAGCCTCCATTGCATTTATTGAGCCTGTTGGCCTGATTCCTGATGCAAAGTCAGAGATAATTATGCTGTTCAAAGTGCGAATGTTCTATTGTGGTAAGCCCAATCAACACTCATAGCTGGAAGTTCACCGTCTACTTGTCGAACTTCGATATTAAGACATTACTTACTGTTTTGCTTCAACTCTAATTTTTGCCTTCTGCACAGTCACTTGTCACTTATTGTTTTGTATTGTTTGAGGCTTTCGCGGTTACTCGAATTATTCTCCTTAGCATAGAATTTCGGCTTAGACCGCGTAGTATTTGTATATGAACACCCAGCATTTCCTGGCTTAATGTGCCTTGCACCTTGTGAAGTCGAGCAAAAACCCGCGCGATGGCCATGCTCTTTGGTGGCTCATGTTGTTTGAGTATCTTGAGAACGAGGATACTTAGGCAGATTTGGCCGTTTTGCTGTTTGTGCATCCATATTCACTAACGTTTCGCAAGACCTTGCAGCTTGCATCATCAGAGTGAAAGTCGCACTTATTGTTTTGGAAAATTTCACTATTAATTTTAGTTGTATTTTGATTTATTCATTTAGTAACATCAGATACGTCATGTGAACCCAACAGATCCATATAATAAGTTATACGGACTATGTAATTCTAGTTACAAGATCAAAAGATGATCTTCAACGGCCCCTTCACTGCTAATGAATATAACATGGCTGTCTCAATCGATAAAACTGAGACAATGGTGATCTCCAAACAACTGATGAAATGTAAATTAGAAATAGAAAACAACATTTTAGAGCAGGTAATTAACTTTAATTATCTAGATGTAAACAGCTCAAGCAGCCATAATTTCTATAAAGACGTACAGAATACCTCCGAGATATCACTTGAAAGAATAAATATCTGCATACGGAAAGTAAAGTAAAAGTATACAAAGTAATTGTGAGGCCAATACTAACAAAGCCTGAAAAAACCAGCAGAACAAAACAGCTCTTACGAACGGTAGAAATGAATACGCTAAGAACCATTGTGGTCAAAACAAAACTAGATAGAGTGAGGAATGACACAGTAAAAGAAGAATGCAACATAACCGACGTAGTTAAATTTGTAAGTAGAAGAAAGTTAGAATGGAATAACCATGTGGAAAAAGCAGAAGAAGACATACTTATTAAGCATACTTAGTATGTTATTTGAGACCAGGAGGGAAGCGAGAACCAGCGAGACCTCCCAAAAGATGGACTGAAAGTTGGGCATAAACTTCAGTTTAGAGTCCTTAGTAGCACAATAAAGGCGTGAAGAAAAACAGGCGATATAGTCTACAATAACAGAAGAAGAAGAAGAAGAAGAAGGAGAAGAAGAAGAAGAAGACGATAACACCAGCAAATGGGTCCAAATCTTTTTTGCTTCTTGTTTCACGTTATTGTCACATGCGCAGAGGCCTTGATGTTCGGATTATAAAGTAATATTATAAGAGGTTTGTATATACTCTACGAACCAGTAGCGCTTTCAACCCCCCCCCCCTTGCTCAAGAATTAGTTAGAAAATTTCCGGCAAGCTGTGACAAGGTCTCTATGGGTGCAATTATTTTCTTTCCAATATTATTGATATTGTAAAGCCCAGAAGTTGCACATTATACTTCCTATTTAATCCAGCAGTTCAGTTCTCTTGTTTTTATTTCAAGATAAAGATTATTGTGTCAAAATGGTACAAAGGCCAAAGAATTGGTCAAATTGTTAAAAGTTCGACACGAGTTTATGTCAACTTCTCTACCTAGAATCATTTCTAGAACTCCTGGTTAAGCTCTGAAGATTCAAATGACCAATTTGAATGTGTGAGTTAAATTCATAATTAAGTTATTTTAATTATAAAAAAAAAATGTACAACATCGTCGAACTATGAAAATATCGAAGAGGAAAACATCACAGCTTCGTGGAAGAAAATATGGGTGTTCATACCTGGCGCTCTGTTTTTACGCAACCACGCCAAAAGAGAATCTCATTGTGTGCACTACAAAAACTAACTCCAATTCATTAGATACACTTCGCTCAAACATCGCGTTAACCTCTGAGGTATTTCCGGGCAGTAAAAAATTGGAACCGCAGTCTATAGCGCCGCTGTTAATTAGCATGTAAACTCTTATCTCAGCGGCCTTCTTTGTCCATAGTTCAAGAAGCAAAAAACGCCAGTCGTTGTGTTTTGCCGAATGTCGGGCCAAAATCAAAATGCGTTGGTGTATCCTTGTGCAGTGCTATAAATTAAGGCATTGTAATGTAAATATAGCAAGGTGGCAAAGTCGTTTCCAAGCAAACCTCGAATTTCTTCCAGGAATGATAAACCATCAAGAGGCAATAGATAAACTATGTAAAAATCCTCCGTCGAGCTTATTTGAATCTTGCGCCCTACATTCGTGCTAGAGAGCAGCATTCTTCTAGACCACAATAAAGTTTTTGCGCCATCAATCACTGCAACAAGGAACTAAACGAAGAGCGACATCCAGAAACATATTTAATTAGTATAATGGGTACATAGTTATATGTAATTAATTTTTTATTGCGTCGCTAGATATGCATATAACTATAACATTGTTGGTGGTCCACGCAATTAATTTTAATGTCACAGGGATAATTACATGGAGCAATTCATTCCATCTTTTTGATTACGAACCCTACTTAAGGGTTGGAATGCATACTAAGTAAGCTAACGCTGAGGCTACCAAACAATGGTTATTACGAGATCTTCAGCTTGGGGCATTAGTCAAATATATGTTTATGATGCTGCAATTCTAGAAAGTGTAACGTATCAAGCTGTGGGTCAGATAGTTGCGGTTTGAATTTGAATAATATGGAAGTGCAAGTAAAAGCTACTAATACGCTAAATGTTTCTTTTACAAACAAATAACTAGTTATAAGTAGTTAGTGGAAAATTACCGAAACAAAAAATGTCGACTTAAAATAACAATAAGATGACCTTTGTTGTAGTTATTTCAATGGATTACAGACAATAATAAAAGAAAAATTCCAACATAAAAATTCTTCAATTATTTCGTGAGTTTAGTAAGATTAATTTTTATTCTGGTGTTTCTGCCCTTCCAATTATTTACTTTTGAGAATAGACACATTTAGTTACAGACTACAAAATTGATGCATGTACGGATGCTACCGCTTAAGAATTTATAATAATGTCTGCTCGTTAAGGTGGTACCTAGATTAGTAGTCTTGAAAGTTTGGTCAAGCTATTCTCGGAGACAACAAAAGATATGCGAGCGAAATTTGGTGTACAGACATAAATCTGTAATACCTTTAAAACGAGACACTTGAAAAAACACAAAAATAAAATTTTACCAAAAATTTAAAAAAAACTATAAAAAAATATCGAAAAACAAAAAACCGTTAAAATACAAGTAAAAATCAATACATAACCGTGAATGATATAATTAAGTAAATGACATTTATAAATTTTAAAACATTCGTATGGAGAAAAAATTAATGTCAAATAGAAAATTTGAAATTATCTGAAATTTCAAACAAAATGCATGATTTTAATTATTTTTTTTAAGGATAAGTAAAATCAAAAGTCGTAACATGTTTATTGAAGGTTTCAAATTACAAATAAATCACAAAACGTTTCGCAAATTTAGTTTGCTTCTTCAGTTATGATCATAATCAATGTTTTATAACCGTGAATGTTTATTCTTATTTAAATTTTCTCTTCAATTGCAGCTTGACCAAAAATATTACAGGATTTCAAATTTTCCGCCATTTATTTTGAGAGTTAATATACTGTTTGAGGCTTTCGCGGTTACTCGAATTATTCTTCTTAACATGGAGTTTCGGCTTAGACCACGTATATTTGTATATGAACACTCAGCATTTTCTGGCTTAATGTGCCTTGCACCTTGTGAAGTCAAGCAAAAACCCGCACGATGGTCATGCTCTTTGGTGGCTCGTGTTGTTTGAGTACCTTGAAAACGAGGATACTTAGGCAGATTTGGCCGTTTTGCCGTTTGTGCATCCATATCCACTAACGTTTCGCAAGACCTTGCAGCTTGCATCATCAGAGTGAAAGTCGCACTAAGATCCGAAGTTGTTTTTGTTTTCAAAGTTTATTCAGCTAGGTCTATACAATATCTAATTATAATAAACCTAACCTACTACCGTTTAGGAGCCGAAGGTCGGTGTGGAGCTATTTATAGTCCTCCGTGCCAGGCGCGCGGAGGGGTGTAACGCCGGTTGGTCGTCCGAGTGCAATGTAATTCGTGGGGCGTGGCCGTATGACGCACAGTGGTTGTAATACTTTAGATCGTGTATCACAGGGGTCCACGTTCTTCTAAGCTTAAAGCCATCTTCCCTGTTGATATTATTTGGGTGTTTTTCTATTTCTAGGGCTTCACTTATCACTCGCGGGAGGTAGTGAGGTATTCTGGCAATTACTCTGGCGTGCTCAAATTCTATGTATGCCCATTTGTAAACGTATGCTCAGCTACGGCTGATTTTGTGATGCGTTTGTGTTTGCAATCGCCTTTATGTTCTTGAAGTTTTAGATCAACTGAACGACCAGTCTGTCCAATGTAACTCCAGCCGCAAGAACAAGGAATGCGATATACGCCAGCGATTTTTAAACTTGGAATCTTGTATTATGCAGATCTGAAGCTGTTACCCAAAGTTTCCTTCCAAGAGGGAAGACTACCTTTTTACCTTCGGCTACCGCGCTCCGTGGCTTATTGCGTAGCATTTCCACTTAGCATTCGGGAGGTCGTGGGTTCGATTCCTGCGGCCGCCTGCCTTGATTCAGGTTTTTAGGTGGTTTTCCTGAGTCAACAGAGTACCTTCTCTGAGGCGAATGCCGGGGCAGTATTTCTCCACCTTTCCTGACCTTTCGTCTAGTCTCCAGCCCTCCTTTCTCTCACCCATCCCGAGTTTCCCGTTCTTGGCTGAAGAGGGACGGAAGGTCCCTATAGCAGCCCGCGCCCAGTTGGGGGAATTGAAATAACCTTTACCTTTGTCATTTTTGTCCTTCGGCTCTTAGTGCGACTTTCACTCTGATGATGCAAGCTGCAAGGTCTTGCGAAACGTTAGTGAGTATGGATGCACAAACGGCAAAACGGCCAAATCTGCCTAAGTATCCTCGTTCTCAAGGTACTCAAACAACACGAGCCACCAAAGAGCATGACCATCGCGCGGGTTTTTGCTCAACTTCACAAGGTGCAAAGCACATTAAGCCAGAAAATGCTGAGTGTTCATATACAAATACTACGCGGTCTAAGCCGAAATTCCATGTTAAGAAGAATCATTTAAGCGTTAATTTTAAAAGCCGGTAATACAGATGTATTTTGTAGTTGAGCGCTTCTCCCGTAGAAGTAGCTACTAAAGCTACATAATGCGATAAACAAACCAGACAGAAAATTCCAAAAATGAGTAATTTTTCCACGACCGACGTAGGTAGACGATCGATATTTATTAGGGGTAGTGCAACGTGTAAAACTATGTTATGTATTAAGAGCGGAAAGAGATACGACTACTTTTGTGAGCGCACACGTAAATTGCAGCGCGGGGCTGCGGGCTACAAGCGGAATTCGACAACGTCTGTAAATTTTTCGGCACGGTTACGCAATAGTATATTATGATACAAGTTTTATAAGAAGCATTTTGTAGCACGTACTTGCCTAAAGGAGTAAGTGCGGCAAAATACCTTAGAAATGAGGTATCATACAGTATTTTATCTACTTTGCCACTTTTTTAAACAAAAATTGCTCTGTTTTTAGTATTTTTATTATACTTGTAGCATCGCTTTTTGTCTATTACGATACGCAAAGGAGTATCGTAATAGCCTCAGTACGAACGCAAAGCAGATAAAAGTTATTTATAAAATCAGTTAGGGAATAGTACTAACAAAACGTTAAGTACATATTATATAATCCAATTTTATGCAGTAAAAAATATAATGTTTACTAATCAACTAATTTTTACATGAGTAGTATCATATTGTAAATTGCACATCAAAATATTAAAAGTGGTCAGTAAAACATGGGCGGTATTTTATTACGCCCACATTAAAAAATAGCAGATGCAAAGTATTTTAATAATAATAATAATGTTTATTTCCAGAAAAAAAATTTACATAATACACAAAAGTTAGAACAATTTCCCTGGAAATTAGAGGGCAGTCAGATAACCTCCAAAACAAAGGAGGGCCCTGCTCTACCCTGCCAACGAAGATATGTATAATATAATAGTAGATTTTATTTGAATTTGCACGATACAAATAATTGTTCAGTAATCCTCTATTTTGTACGGCTTCTGTAGAATTTGTAATTTTTGAAAAATTCTTAAAAGTTAAAAATAAAATTTTTGGCTAATTATAAGATCACTGTAAAAGTAAGTTGTGTGCGTGTATCACACCAATTTTTTTTAAACATCCTCTTTGCAAGAGATGGACGCTGGTAAATACTACATAACAGAATTATTTTTTTACAAGCCCGGCAAAGCAACTTACTGTGTGATAATGGAAATCGAAAATAGTTATTTACGAAAGAAGTAAATAATCTAAGAATTGATTGCAAGTCCATCTTATGGCCGAACTAGGCTAATAAATAGGATGAGTCAATAAAGTGGGATTATGCATAAATTGCATGCAAAGCTTTATGTTCGGCTGCTTTCTTAAAAAATAAATAAATACCTACTAAAAAAATTTACGTGTTCTTAAGATAGAGTGTCTTAATGGCTACTGACAAATTTTTCATGATGAAGATCTAAGACAACAAAAAATGTGTTATAAATATTCATTACCAGAATAATAATTAATCGTAGATTTTTCATTTATAAGCACTGTTTCTTGTTAATGTTCAAATTTGTTGTTTTGTATTAAAGATTTTTTTTTGCAATAATACTAACATTTACTTGACAGTGACAGTTCACTCCAAATTACATTATCATTATGGCACTAGTACAATAAAGTGCAACTTTATGGACTTTAAGCAGTTTTATAAACAAGGCCTTTATGATGCAATTGAGCATAAAAGAAATCAGCCAATCCTACTGTCCTAGACTATAACTACAATTAATTCAAATAATACAAAGGAAGGTAAGTGATGCAGTAAATGTGTGATAGTTACGAACAAGTTTCAAAGAATACCTATTTTAGAAGTTCGGTTTGGAGTAGTTGAAATATAATAGAAAATGGTTGTGGAAAGAGAGCACAAAAATTATGTTTTCCCAAGTTAACCTAGCGATTCGGAATCTTTAGAATCTAAAGAAGAATGCCGAACCGACAAAAAACAGGTAACTAGGCGAGTAATATAAAAAAACGGTAAAAGGCTTTACCCAGAACTTCCCTCATCGACATTGTGACATTAAATAATTTTAAAAATCAAATTAAGTTAGAAGTAAAAATATCTTCACGTTTCCAATAAATTAAATAAATTTTCAAATAAAAAAAATTTATCCCGCTGGGGTTTGAACCCGCCGCATCTGCATAGCGCTCGTAACCGCACCTGCATATAAATAATAACTGCATCCACATTCGAACTGCGTTACCGAAGCTATTACAAATGAGTGCGGCGTGCGCCTCTATATAAGTGAATGGTGTTATTGTTGAAACGTTTTTACTATTTTGTGACATTATCCTCTATCGGTTGAGTCTTTTGTTTATAAAATGTAAAGCCTGACCTATGTGAAAGTTATTACTTTCTTTTATTTCAAAATTAACCCAAAAATAAACAAAATTTTATTTTTTAAGGTGCTCATCCTGTATATATTTGTATGAAATTGTACCGGTTTTATGCGAGGTAGATATATATTATGTATGCAAAATATCGTCTTCCTCCGACAAATAGTTGTTGAGCTATACTGCCAAAGGCAGACAGACAGAGACGGAATTAAGAAAATCTCTTTTTCGTCATCTAAGGACCTTGAAACGTGAAGATCTGAAGAAATTTCGGAAGGTGTTTTTTCGTGATTACAATACTTTCTTCGTCTTTCAGACGAGGGAAATAATAGCTATTTAAGTCACAACGAATGTAAGGACCTATTAACATTTGAGGTAGGCAAGTACAGGCCGAGACGAAGTCGCGGCTTGCTGCCGAAAATGTTAATAGGCGATACATTCCGAGTTATCTTATTATATTTTTCCCGCTGCTTATTATTTTCCTAGATTTTTGACAAAATCGTTTGGTTTGTCACCTGTCACCAAGATTAGTTTTCGTGAGTCGTGTTACTTGTGAGTGTTACATGTCACATAAACACTTGCAATTTATAAACAAAACGTCTAAATCTGCATCTTGCTTTGCTAATTTTATTATCCTAGGAACTTAATAATAATATTAAGTTCCGTTGTCAAGAAAAAGCAGCAAACAAATATAATCACCGACTTACACGTTTTGTTACTAAGGCTGTATCACTGACTTACATGATCAGCAGCGGGAAATAGCTATTTAAGTAACAAGGAATGTAAGGACCTATTAACATTTGAGGTAGGCATGTACAAGCCAAGACGAAATCGCGGTTGTTGCCTGCCGAAAATGTTAATAGGCGATACATTCCGAGTTATCTTATTATATTTTTCCCGCTGCTTATTATTTTCCTAGATTTTTGAAAAAAATCGTTTGGTTTGTCACCTGTAACCAGGATTAATTTTCGTGAGTCGTGTTACCTGTGAGTGTCACATGTCACATAAACACTTGCAATTTATAAACAAAACGTCTAAATCTGCATCTTGCTTTGCTAATTTTATTATCCTAGAAACTTAATAATAATATTAAGTTCCGTTGTCAAGAAAAAGCAGCAAACAAATATAATCACCGACTTACACGTTTTGTTACTAAGGCTGTATCACTGACTTACATGATCAGCAGCGGAAAAAAATATTTAGTAAAATAAGAAAATCTGTAAAAGGTTTTACCCAGAACTTCTCTCGTCGACATTGTGACAATAAATAATTTTAAAAAATTAAATAAGTTAGGATTAAAAATATACTCACGTTTCCAATAAATGAAATAAATTTTCAAATAAAAAACGTTACCGGTGGTCGAATTCGAACGGCAGGCGAACCGCGAGTGCAGCCGCAATGCTTTGTGAGATTTGTAAGGGACCGGGCAATTTCTACTTGCGCCACGTAGTACCGACCTCTCGTATTCCTGCGTCGCAGCTATATTTAGAACCGCGCTAATTTGTGCCTGGTTTTTGTATCGTAAATAAATTATTCTGCATCTATTGGCTTTCATTTTTTGGTAAGAATGAATCCTGCACTATGTACAAATTATTATTTGTATCTATTTCTAAGTTGAAAGAAAAATAAACAAAATGTTATTTTTTAAGGTGCTCACGCTGTATATATTTGTCTTAAATTTTCCCGGTTTCATTCCAGGTATATGTATAATGTGTATACAAAATATCGTCTTCCTCCGACAAATATTTTTTGAGTTATACCGCCAACAAACAGACAGAAAGACGGAATTGAGAAAACCGGTTTTGATCATCTAGGGACCCTGAAACGTGAAGATCTGAAGATATCTCGGAAGCTGATTTTTTCGTGATTACAATACTTCCTTCGTCTTTTAGACGAGAGAAGTAAAAAATTCAGTAATAATACATATATACTACTCCTTTAAATGTTATTATGTTAGTCATTTATTGTATGTATCATACATTATATTTACTGAATATGAATTATTATACTAAATCTTTTTTTTATTCTAACGCAAGCTGTGAAGCTCTGATATCACGGTGCAACGGTTGACCTTAATAGATAGCTGATAGCCACATTTCGCTGTGAATAGAATTTATCAATTAATCTACTTTTAAACATTAAAACCACGAGTCAAATTCAAAATTCATCTAATAATGAAACCAACGTGCAAAATCAAGCGCCCAAACACAAATCTGACAATTTAACACCACCCATGAACGAAGTTCAAAAAAGATATATCTGGTCAACTGACGAGCTATTAAAGCAAAATCAATTCTTCAACTTATCGCACAACGTCGACGATGGAAGCAATAGTCAACAAACAGAAAGTGAAACACCCCAGCAATCAACAACAACAAACAAAATTAAAATTCCTCCAATTTACCTACCAAACAAAATAAACCACACCGCGCTGATCTCAGATATCAAAACCCTGATTAAAGGCACATTTACAACTACGTATAATCAAAACACAATTCGAATCAACCTAACCCAAGACGACGACTACCGTACCCTCACGGAATTCTATAAAAACAATGAAATCCCTTATTACACCTTCCGTTACCCCAACAGCAAACCCTTGTCGGTGCTTCTCAAAAACGTACCTCTGTCCTTAACCAAAGACGAATTTAGCGAAGCCCTAAAAACCTTACCGGTTATTAACACCACTCGTTTATTAACTAAGGAAAAAGACCACTACCGATATGTGCAGTCGAATTAACGAATAATGACGAAGGCAAACGAATATTCACTCTTAAACAATTATATTACTCCATTGTTACAGTGGAACTGAGAAAAAGGACCACAAATATTCCGCAATGCCATAGGTGCCAGAAATATGGCCATACCAAAAATTATTGCACACTCCCGCACAAATGTGTCAAGTGCCCTGGAACTCATAATCACACCGTATGCAATAAGAAAACTAACGAAAACCCAACTGCGGGGGAGACCACGTAGCCAGTTACCGAGGATGTAGCCACCACAAGGCACTTCAGCTAAAACGTTTAAATACCAGGAGCACTAATAGAACCAACCTCATCAATGCCTATGTAAATGAAAATCAAACATACGCTAACCGTGTGCAGAACCTCTTAAACAACGTCACAAACACCACAGTAAGCGCATCACACCAAGCATCTGAACCTGTCCTTCCCAGCAACCTCATCAAAATCTTAATTGATTTGATAACCCATCTAACCGAAGGCGAAGTGTTCAAAATCCCAGGATATCGAGTATATCGCAAAGATAGAAAAGCCCTAATAGCGTCTGGCGGAGTGGCTATCATCATTAAACAAAAACTCTATCATAATCTAATCGCAGACCCCCTTGGTACGACATTAGAAACTACAGGAATAGAAGTCAAATTAAATGACACAAGTAATCTCACTATTATAAGAGCCGACAGGCAACCTAACAAAGAACTAAGCGGAGCTGACTTAAAAACGCTATTTAATACAAATCAATCAACGCAGATGATAGGAGACTTAAACAGCAAGCTCATAGCTTGGGGCTGCAGAGCAACCAACCCTGCAGGTGTAAAACAATTCTCAACAACGCATGGTTTTCAAGTTTTAATACCAGACGAACACACCTATTTTCCCTATAGAACCGATCATAAAACGGACATATTGGATATTGTCATCCAAAAACATTTCATCAAGCCTATTACACAAAGAGTAATATCCTAATTAAACTCAGATCATCTGTGTGTGTGTCTAAACAGAATATCTCAAAAACGAAAAGAGGTATGGCGTTGAAACTTTTCATATATTTTGTATACTATCTATATGCGACAGCAAGCTTTTGAAGAAAATCGCATAACAGGAAGTATGGTGTTTACTCTTGTGCTTTTTTTCAATTTTTTTCAAAAACGGCTCTAACGAGTTTTTTCAAACTTTATATTTTCATTATATTTTTAATGTGAATTGATGAGATAGGTGATTTTCAAGTTGAATACCTCTAAAATGGGTTTTTTCCTATTTTAAATAAAACACTCGGTATATTATTAAATTTTTGAATTCAGCTTAAAATTAGAGAAAATTTTTCTCTTAAACTAACGCTTTTAAGAAGACTACAAAGAAGTTGTGTGCGTGTATCACACCAGATTTTTTATTTAGTAATAAGTGCAATTGAGGTTAATGTAATACAAATATCGATATAGCTTGACTAAGTGTAATGCAAAAATGTCATTTAACTACGTTTCTATTGGATTTAATCCAGTTATTATTCTATGCATTCTATGGTTAAAACCTCACCGTGCTTTAAGTTATTCATATTCTACCGAGGTAGTCAATTAAAATAAATATTTAACTATTAATCTAAAGAGCAGCATACTTGAATATTCAATTACATTTCTACCTAGTCTTGATATAAGTAAATTTTGAGTAGCTCCAAAATATAAATTTAAAAAATAAAGGTAAAATAATAATAATTTGGTTATGCATTGCCAGATATCACGATATAAAATATTTCGATATTAAAATTCTCTACTATTTGTTTATTTTTAGTCATATAATTTCTGAATTGTGGAGCTTCCTTAATTCCAGCATTTTATAATTTGCCGAACAGAGTTGAATTATCAAGAAGCCTATGTTACGTCTCAAAATATTACTAAAAGTTTTTTTGTTCACTATTCTGAGATGCGGTAATTCCCACATTTTTCAGTTCCGATAAATGTACATTATCATTACTTTGGAATTTAACAAACATTTTAAAACCGGCAGAAATTTTACACATCGAAAAAAGAAAATAGCGGCATGGATAACCTACGATTTAATTTAATCCAAATTTATTTAAAAAAATCCTAAAAGAGCATATTTATAAAAATACTAAATAATTGTATAACTGGCAAAAACCAAATTGTATTCAGTAAAGCACACAAACACAAACGAACCATTTTTGAATGTAGGCGTATTTAAATCTTATTATTTTATGTGCATATTTAGAAAGCTGCCGCTTAATGTTCTACCTCTGCGTGTGCTAACTGCAGGCAATTAAAAAAGAAATTCTACAATATCCTAAGAATACGCAACAGCCTGATTACAAAGTCGCAGGTGATCGTGGTGATAGCTACCGTTATTTGGTCCACCTGTCCGTTAAAAAAGCAAACACGAAATAAGTAAAA
Organism: Agriotes lineatus; assembly: GCA_940337035.1. Classification (NCBI taxonomy): domain Eukaryota; kingdom Metazoa; phylum Arthropoda; class Insecta; order Coleoptera; family Elateridae; genus Agriotes; species Agriotes lineatus. Next base: position 70,595 of record CALNHX010006995.1, read on the forward strand.
AGGCTCATTAAGTGACATCTTTCCTAGCAGAAAAACTAGCAGTCCTGCTGCGCATATAGCGCAAAAACGCTGGAACTCGTTCTGATCTGATAAATAATTTCCCCAAATTCTTGGCTGAACGGCGAAAAGCCGGCTTTGTCGGGCTTCACTTTCCAGTGCACCTATTAGCATAATCTTGGAAACATAATAAAATTTGCCGTAAATTACCGCCGTAACGATATCGACAACGTTATCTGCAGTGGCACGCCTACGGTGATAATCTAGCTTCCCGAAAGAATTTTATTTAGATCTGTCCCTGTATCATGCAAATTCGGTGGCGATTTCACATTTTACGGTTTTAATCTAGCGCTCTGAGAGGCCGACGTGTCACCAGGACGCAAACTTAATCGCTGAATTAGCAATAATTCCAATTTAAGGCAGAATGCAACCTGGGATCATAATATTGACACAAGAAAATGGGTTTACAAAGAAGGCGTCGCATAATTTTAATAAGGTATCAGTAAAATACACTTTGCTTTGGAGATTGCATAAGCGCCTAGGGCCACATATCTAAAAAAATTTATTAGACTTCGAATCGCAGCGGGAGGTTTTTACAATATATAAATTGTAAATTGTAGTACTTAATTAAAATTGGAACGTTTTACAGTTGCTATAATTTCGTATCACCTTATATAGCACTCAGTGAAAAATTAAAATAACAATGACAAATATTTTTATAGCCACATACTTCTGAAAGATTCCAGCTGGGGCCTAAAGGGGAGCATCTAAATGTTAGTAAGACTTAAATATATATAAAAAAATGTTACAGCTTCTTCACATTTTAATTAAAATTAGTGAGCAACAATTCTCTTAAAATGTATGTAAATTTCTTTAACCAAAACATATATTTACTGTAAAAACATACTTTCAAACGTAACTACTGCTAATATTATAATGATCATTCTATACTTACACAACGTCTCCTTAAAATTGTATGTGTTTTTAAAGCTCAAACTTGATAAACTCAACTACTGTTAGCTATAGAGTGGGTATTGTGAGCGGTGCATATTAAAATTGTGGACATACATTTCAATTTTTTTTCATGGTTGTGTCATAATCTAACGCTTATTAGAAAAGAACCAACCCAAGTTTCAAATTCAGACACAACTGCTGCGAATTTAAGCTTTCGAGTGCTTTTTTACATCGTGGCTGTATATCAATCGCATGTAAGTTAATGTTACGATTATTTTATTCGTGATCGGAATACAACTAGAATTGAAGCTGGAACTCTTCCAATTTCTAACTTTCTAACGTAGTTCTAGCGTAATCCTGTCACTTTAATCTGTTAATCCAAAGTTTTGTCACAGTAACACAAATATTAACTTTTAATGTTATTTAACTCTCGAAAATATTTAGGATTTTGGCAAAATTGATTTAGACATTTTTACTAAGATAATAACCCGAGGGCTTTTAAGGTTGTTAGTAGTAGATTACATTAAATATCTACCATAGTTTTATAGACATAACAAAATACTGTTTTTTTTTAATGTAAGCTTCACGATTTGTAATTTTCTAATACTGAACGGAAGTTATAAGGAATACATTTATCCCTATATTTGTATCCTGACGTTAGTTTCACACTTACAATCCGACTGATATTACAGATATACAGAAATGATAGGAAATACTACACTCGATTAAATATTATTAAAAAATTAACTCGCCGTAGCAACAAAATCGTAAATAATATATAAATCACACTGTGGAAGGGACATTTTTAAAGTTTTAATTGCTCTCTACTTCAATTCGAATTTTTGTCTAGCTTTTCTGCAAGTACTGTCACAATATTTATACAACTGATTTTTCATGCAAATAGGATTGATGTTGATTATGGGCACTTCTTGGTACTTCCAAATGATTAATAGAAAGCTGACCGTCATATACTTGCTAAATTTTATTCTTGATCCATTTACTATTTTTACTTGCCTCGTCTAAAAGACGAAGGAAGTATTGTAATCACGAAAAAATCACCTTTCCAGATATCTTCTGATCTTCACGTTTCAGGGTCCCTAGATAACGAAAAACAGGTTTTCTCAATTCCGTCTGTCTGTATGTCTGGCTGTTGGCGATTTAACTCAAAAACTATTTGTTGGAGGAAGATGATACTTTGCATGCATATTATATGTCTACCTGGCATGAAACCAATAAACTTTCGAAGAAATATATACAGGGTGAGCACCTGACAAAAATAATCTTTGGTTAGTTTGGCTTTAAATGGATGTAAGTAATAAATTGCACATAGCGCAGGCTTTATCTTTGGCGAAAATTTGACCTAAGAGATACATGGTAAACATCACAAAGTGACGAGAATAATATGATGCTTTATAACCCCGCAAAAACTCATCCATTTAGAGCACGCCCGTGGTTTAGTTAGTTTAGCGGCAGAACGCGGAGTACGAATTCCAGCAGACTACATTTTTACTTCCCTCATCTAAAAGACGAAGAAACTTTTTATTTGCAAAAGAATAAAGTAATAATTTGTACATAGACCGGGCTTTATCAATGACGAAAATGAGACCTAGCAGATACAGGGTAAACATCACAAATGGAAGAGAATAGATTGGTGCTTTATGACGCATTAGAAACTAGTCCAAATGAAACACGCTCGTGGCTTAGTTATCCTAGCGGCGGACAAGAAGATGACTCGAAATATTCACCTTCAAGCACGGAGTTCGTATCACAGCGGACTACATTTTTTGAAAGTTGATCAATTTCGCTCGAGCGAAGTTCCGTGTAAACCCTTTTGCAGTTTTTCTCTATTCCATTTTCTTTAGTAAATATACAGTAGACTGTAGGCAATCCAGCTGCATCCCATTTTTCCCGATTTTCCAATTACGTTTTACAGAAATCCCCTCTGCGTTTTCTTAAAATGCCACATAAATAAGTGTTGATATCATGCTAATAGGTATTTTGTTATAGACACTAGTTGGTCGATGTACAAAACTGATTGTTTTTTTGAAACAAAAACGTAATTGTATTTCCTGAAGGTATATTCTTGAAGTGTGTGTAAATATTGTATGTAGTATTATATCTGTTAGCTAAAATTTGGATTGCAATGTAATTTTTATATGCACTCAGTTTTGTCTGGAAAATAGTTATTTATACAACGAATAGCTAAAGTGTCGCTTTTTTGCACGCGTGAGAAGTGCAAAAAGAAGCTTTAGATATGAGTTTAACACGCCTCGGTTTATAGCTCAGCGGTAGGGTTACTTCAATGGCGTCGGTTTCGGAAGAGGAGGGTGGGCGTTACCCTCAGCTAGACACTGGATTTGATTGGAACAAAGTTTATTATATTTACACTACTAACTAACATACAGATAAGCTTATAACTAGGTAACATATATGTACAGAAAAAAAAAGAAAATGGCGGATTGGCATCCGCAGTTGGAAGCTGGTGTGGTCCTTCGGAGGCGAGGCCGGCGGCTAAAGTGGCTCGGTGCCCAAATCCCACGAAGACGGCAGGCTTCTGTCCAGCGAAGGCGATTGGCTCTAAGTCCAACGAAGGCGGTTGGCTCTAAGTCCAGCGGAGGCGATTGGCTCTAAGTCCAACGAATGCGATTGGCTCTAAGTCCAACGAATGCGGTTGGCTCTGAGTCCAGTAGATGCGGCAGACAGCTAAGTCCAGTGAATGCGGCAGGCTCTATGTCCAGTAGATGCGGTAGGCAGCTCAGTCCAGTGGATGCGGCAGGCTCTATGTCCAGTAGATGCGGCAGACAGCTAAGTCCAGTGGATGCGGCAGGCTCTATGTCCAGTAGATGCGGTAGGCAGCTCAGTCCAGTGGATGCGGCAGGCTCTATGTCCAGTAGATGCGGCAGACAGCTAAGTCCAGTGAATGCGGCAGGCTCTATGTCCAGTAGATGCGGTAGGCAGCTCAGTCCAGTGGATGCGGCAGGCTCTATGTCGAGTAGATGCGGCAGACAGCTAAGTCCAGAGGATGCGGCAGGCTCTATGTCCAGTAGATGCGGTAGACAGCTAAATCCAGTGGATGCGGCAGACAGCTATGTCCAACGAAGGTGATAGGCTCTGGAGAGGGCTGGGGTTGGTAGATCCTTGGAAGGCTGGAGCTGCTAGCTGGTCCTGGAAGGCTGGATGCTGTTGGCTGACTCTCCTGGGTTGAGTGTTGCTGGATTGACCCGCCGAGGCAGAGTTGTCCTGGGAGGCTGGAATGGCTGCTGGTGGTCCTGGAGGCTGTAGTGGCTGCTGGTGGACTCTCCTGGATTGAGTTGCTGCTGGATTGACCCGCCGAGGCAGAGTTATTTCCTACTGCCAGCGTCCGACTATTTAAAGGTGCCAGTCCTTTGTCAAACGCGATCTCGCAGCTCATTGGTCGAAGTAGAAGGGATGTTTTTGCCCGTTTTTGATGTATTTCGGATTATCGCATTTAATTGAGCGGCGTGATCAATTGAGACGCAATAAATAGTCGTTGAAATGTTGATTCTAACGACACCCAATTTGCTAGGTTTTGGTAAAGATTAATTGAAATTGGAATTTTTAATTCCGTGTTCGGCGTAAAACTTACTTAAGCATTACTCTTATTGCGTATGTTAAGAAGTTATTTTTGCTTCGATTTGGTTGCGAGCTAATTTTATATGAATTTTGATACTATTCACGCCTTCCTGGGATGCTTCCTTCCGCTAATTATAATTTAATTTGTAATATTGCACCCTTGCCCGCTGTACTCGTCGTGGCCCTGATTTCTTCGTTACAAAATTCTTTTCCGCTGGGCCGCTGTGTACGCTGAATTTCGGCCGCTCCGCCGGCATGCATTCGCTGGCTGATGGAAAAATTCGTTTTTCCTTGCCTGGGTGCTAGAGACTTGGGGTTGATTTTATCAGGTGGCGGTTACTTTTCCCTATCGGCAGGTATCCTTATGTGGGGGTTTTGATTGGGCGCACTCTGATTTAAGAGCGTTTTAGTAATTGAACTTGTATTATTAATTTGGTAGCGCGTTCGGAGTTTGTTCTCAGCGGCGCCGTTTTTTGTCGGCTTCCGGATTTATTGGGATGTTTTATGTGCTTGCAATTTTTTTGTTTTGGGGTCTGGCGAGCCGTTGGCCCTTTATTGTCTTTGTGCAGAGGTTTGCACTTGAGAATTGGTGCTCCTTTGAGCTGGCATGCCGCGATTTATTGTTTTATTTTTGTAACGGTTTTCTTTTAAATTCTTGTAGGATCGGGGCGATTTGCTGGTGAACAGATGTTTTTGTAATTTGTTCGCTGCCTGCTTGGCGATGAAAAATTACTTCGTTTTCTGTTAACCGGTTCATATTAAGTTGTATAGGTACATAGTTTTTTAGACTACCACATATTTATGCTAAAAGAGATTACAAAACGTCAACGTCATTTCAAAATTGAAAAATCATGTTAGGTATGCTTTCATTTCTTTAAATTGAAAAACCACATTTAATACACAGTTTTGACAGAAGTGTGCAATAAAGTGACAGGTGTGTGCAATAATATTTTTATTGCATAGTATGCAATAACAACATGCTTTTGACATATGGAAAGTGTCAAATAGCCTGCTTTAGGAAATAGTAGTTGAAGAAATATATTTTTTCTACAGCCGTCAAAAAAACGTGACATTTATGCATCGCTATAGATACGCGTTTAACTTTTTTTAACACGTGAAAAATAGTAGATTATGCAATAAGGGAGAGAAATGCGTTATTTTGCAGAGATGCAATTTCTGACTCTCTGAAGCAAAATAGCATTCTCCCCGAGTTGCCTATACTATTTTTTTCACGTTCCAGGAAGATTTAAAACGAAAAACCCGTTTTTTAAAACTTCATTTATTCACATTTTAATTACAATTATTTTAAAATTAGTAGCCTATGGTAAAAGTTAGTGGCACTGTAAGTCATTATGACAAGAGCTCACAATTATGTCAAATTTGAGGTTAGCAGGTTAGGTTTTGCGTCAGTTTGTGTCCAAACTGACGCAAAACCAAACCTGATAACCTCGAATTTGACATAATTATTGTGTCAGTCATAATGAAAACTCCCTAGGGAAATTTTTGTCTTATTTAGTCTCTAGGGAGTAAATATTTTACTTCTGTCACAATTTTGATGCTATAGAAAAGGACTTCTACTCCCGGTTGTGGAAAAATAATATTTTTCTACAGCCGTCAAAAAAAACGTGACATTTATGCATCGCTATAGATACGCGAAATTTAACTTTTTTTAAAACGTGAAAAAATAATATTTCTTCACGGCTAGCAGTGAAAAAACGGTTTTGGAACACCATTTCCTTAGTTACAACACATATAAAACGTTACGTACATAATAATATTACTGTACTTATTTGCTATCCCCGCGAAAACTTGTTGCGGGCCCCTTATAGGCCCTTAATAAAATTAAATTGCAAAAACATCAATAATAATAAGATTAGGCATTACAAAAACATGTCTCAACTAAGATAGTTAAAAAAATAAAAACGTGATTTTAAGCAATGTGCCTACGCCTGGCCTTAAAGACCTAACCTTTTGCAATCCTATTTTATCAGCTATCTCCGATTCAATGGACAATAAAAAATGTTTTCCAATATTTCCTGATGAATACTGTTTCTGACATAATTTTTAATTTAGAGAAACTTCTTTCAGCCGATACGACCGAAACAGGCAATGTTAAAAATAATAACAGTGCTGTCGCAATTTCAGGAAAAATTGACAATAAATTCCGATTATCAACTATTAAAAACTTAGCAGATTGTTTCACGCTTTTATACTTTTTTAGTTTATCTATATTATAAGCATTTTTTGTACAGGAAGAAATGTCTATAGGAAATGAAGCTAAAATATCATCTTTATAAAATATTTGGAAAGCTGTTGCTTTGGAAAAGAGCTCTTTCTCAGTCATTTCACGCAGTCTTTGAATTTAAAAAACTAAAAAGGTTTACCGTGTGAAACAGATTCAAACATCTGGCTTAACTGAGTTATTATTATATCTAAAGCACTATAAAAAATGTTGACTCTAAAATGCTTATTAGAATCTGATAATCTTTGATCTCCCAAAATGTCTTTCAACTTTCCGTTTGCGTTTATTTTTAAGTGTAGGATGTATGTTCCTGTTGTTGGCTAAATTTGTTGCACATAATTCAACACTGAGGTACTCGCTTCGATATTTCTGTCAATATTCTATAGGTTTTATAATACAGATTGTAGCTTTCATCAAATACGTGTCTGGATTCTGCAGCATTTTTGAAGTGATGTCAAATTCCCCCAAAATGTTATTCACTAAAACACAAAGAATCACAAATTCAAAAGTATCGACGCTGGTTAGGATTCTCCTCTCCTCATCGCATTCTTCCTTTTTTATGTTAATATTGTTTCATTCAGGGCAGCAGTAATATATTTAAAACGTAATTCAATTGATGTCAGAGTTTGAGTTGTGGAAGACCATCGTATAGGGTTAAGTTTCTTTAATTTTGTAGCGGGTTGGCTCGTAATGGAACTTAAAAAAATCCACCGATTTATGCTTAATCCAGAAAATGTATACATGCTTTGAACAGTAGCGGCCGAGGGTCTGCGGGTACCAAGTTACGCCACTGGTGATTTTTCGATTTTTTAGGCAAAAATCGTAAATTTTTTGGGAAATATAGGTAAGAATCAGACTGCACGACAAGAGCAATCGTCCGAGACTGACCAACATTTTTTTTTATTTACAAGTTATTGTCAGATCAACAATGAAATTGTTATACATGACATATTTAATAAAGACAAAGAATAACAATAAATAAAGGGACAAGACTATTTATAACGTCTTGATTACAATACTCGTTTTTAGTTTAGCTGCTATGTTCGTCAGAGGCTATAAGATCTTGAGGTAACCTTCGTTTCAGTCTAGCATGTATGTTCTGTTGGCACAAATTGTAGTGGATGACACCGTCACATGCACTCGCGTTTTGAAAGAACTTTTTGGCACTTTCACGAATGAAGTCTTGCACAGATGATACCCCTTCGTTTTAGATGTAGTACACCAAACTGGACAAGCGTATAGAACTAGTGGGCGTAGCAGGGTTTTGTACATTAAGATAGTGCATTCGGGTTTCAATGATGACTTGCGATTTATTAATGGGTATAATAGTCTCAATCTGTTGTTACCTTGCAATAGTTTATGGTTTATGTGGAAGCTCCAAGTCAGACGTGTGTCCAAATAAATTCCAAGATATTTTACGGCTAGATCTGTTGGATTCCATTGTATAGATTTTCCTTCAATTGTGATGTTGAGCGGCGTAGTTATTTTCCTTAGTGTGAAGATTTTACTTTGACATTTGGAGAAATTTTTTTGATTATTCCAGGTTTTAAACCATTTGTTAATTGTATCTGTTGCATGTTGTAATTGTTGTATTGCGTCTTGTAAGACCGTACTTTGCGTGATTATTGCCGTGTCACCAGCAAATGTGGCTATGGAAGCTGTGGTAGCTGGAATATCTGATGTGTAGATATTGAAGAGTAGAGGCACAAGTATACTTTCTTGAGGAACTCCAGCATGTATTGTTTTTCTGCTAGATGTGAAAGAGATGATCTTGACGGCATAGGTTCTATCTTCCAGGAATGAGAAGACGATTGCTTGCAAATAACTTGGTACGTTGATATCGAGGAGCTTCTTTTTCAGGCCTTCGATCCACACCTTGTCGAAGGCCTGCGCTACATCTAAGAAGAGGATTGTAGTGTAGCACTTACTTTCAAATCCTTTTTCAATTATTTCGCTAATTCTCTGGAGTTGATGACAGGTTGAATGCCCTCTCCTGAAACCAAATTGAAAGGGCGGTAGTATGTTTTGGGTTTCCACAAATTTCAGTAATCGAGCATGAATAATTTTCTCTAGAATTTTGGAAAGTGTAGTAAGTAGACTTATTGGCCGATAACTCATAATACCTTCCTTCTTTTTTCCTGGTTTAGCGAACATGAGGATGTGCGCATGCTTCCAGTTTCGAGGAAAGTAACCAATGCGGAGACATGCATTGAACATTGTGGCTAGATATGCCACGCACTTTTTGGTTAGATGTTGTAAAATTGTGTTGGAGATAAGATCGGGGCCAGGTGATTTTCATTTAGGCAAAGCGATTATAATTTTGGTTATTTCACTCGGAGATGTAGGGTGGATATTTTCCATGATAACCGGATGGTTCCGCTCAATATGGTTAAGTACGTGAAGTGCATGTGTAGGATTGCAGATAATTGATGGTGTGAAAACATGTTCAAGATGTGTAGCAAAGGCTTCTGATTTTTCATTATCTGTGCAGAAGACATTGTTTCCATTAGTTAAATTCGGTAATTCGTCATGCTGTTTTAATATTCTCTTTGTGGTTTTCCACATTCCTGGATCGCCGGCACCGATGTCTGCAATGTATCTTCGATATGACTCTAGTCTGAATTCATCCAGCTCTTTTTTGAGACGATGAGTGAGCCTGTTTAGTAGTCTTTTTGTTTCGGGGTTTTTAGTTCTCTGCCATTGGGGTCTAGTTTGACTTCTTGTTTTAATTGGACTTAGTATGTGGTTGGGAGGATAATTATAGTTAGCGGTTGTGGGGTTTTAAACACGTGCTTATGTGACTAAGCATACACTGGTGTAGGCCGGCAGCGACCGACCAAGTTTGAATTTCAAACTTGTTTGAAATTTGTTC